>SZWC01003585.1:116701-151186 GCA_023375785.1 Penium margaritaceum
AGCGCAAGCGCAAGGCCGCAAGAGAGGCTGCCGGTGTTGGCGACACCGACGATGCAAGTGACGTGCAGCAGCAGCAGCAGCAGCAGCAGCAGCAGGAGCAGCAGCAGCGGAGGGCCAACGCTGCACTTGCACCCATCATTGCCTCCATCCGGAGCGGCACACCAACCTCGGCTGCATCTCTCAACTCCACCCGCCAGACGTTGATGTCCGAGCACATTGCTAATGCTGCCAACGCACAGTGCCAACGCACCATTGTGAAAGTCATGGCAAAGTGCGCACTGCCAATCTCTTGGTGCCAAGAGGCGGTGGTGTTGGATCTGGTGGAGGATGCACGCAGCACCAACCCATCCTTCCGGCTGCCGGTAAAGGACCGGGTCACCAAAGAAATCCTCCCACAGCTGGACCAGGAGCTGGCGGACATGGAAGCTCCACTTCAAGATGGGTGGGACATTTTTGGTGTTTCGCTTGGTGTTGACGAGTGGAGTGACATTCAGATACGGCCGATCTACTCGGCCATGGCAACGAATGCCAAGGGTACCGCCCACCTTTTCTCCGGAGATGCAAGCGGTTTGGTCCGGGATGAAAACCATGTTGCTGCGGTGATTGACCAGGCATTGCAAGAGGTTGGGCTGCAGAGAGTGGTCATAGTCATTACAGACCATGCATCTGTGAACAAGAAGTCTTACGAGGCACTGACTGCGAAGTACCCGCATGTGTTTTTCACGCACTTCATCGCACACAGCCTAGATCTTGTGCTCAAGGATGTTGGAAAGACAGAGTGGGGAAGCAATCTGGTGGCAAAAGCAGAGACGATTTTCACATTTTTCCGCAACAAGGATTTTTTGCGGTCATGGCTGAAGGAAGAGTCTGGTGGAAAGGTGCTGTTGCCCGCTGCTGCCACGCGCTTTGCCTCTGTTCACCGCATGCTGAAGCGGCTGTTGCTTTTGCGCGAGGTGCTGGAGAAGATGGTGAAGAGTGACAAGTGGAGGGACATTGGGAAGGGTCGGGATCCAGGGGCAAAGCAGAAGAAGAGAGAGGTGCGGAAGTTGGTAAGGTTGGGAGTGTTCTGGGTTGAGGTGAAGGCAATGGTCACGTTGATGACTCCCATTGTCATTGCTCTCAGGAAGGCTGACTCCACTGGTGGCACTGCTGGAATTGTGTACAAGGCATTGCTTGATTGCACAGATTCTGTCCGCAAGCTCGGAGTTGCGCGAAAGCGCCGCCGTGCTGCGTGCAACCCAACATGGGTGAAGTACGTCCTGGAGTGCCTGAGCCACAGGTGGACGACGCAGATGAACAGCCCCATCTTTGCAGCAGCACGGCGTGTGCACCTGCAACACTTTGGGCACAAGTTTGATGGAGATGAAAAGATTGTGGAGGCGTGGAACACAGTGGTGGCGGCTCTGGTACCAGAAGAAGAACAGGAGCAGCTGCAAACGGAGCTCAAGGGATTTGATAATGGTCGAGTCACAGTTGACCTGGATCCGGCAAGGGCCAAGGATGTTGAGAGGGCCAAAGCAGCACAGCAGGTGATGTCCGGGGACTTTTCCGCCTTTCGCTGGCATGCCCGCCATATGACATGGTTGCCCGTGCTGCGTTCCTTTGCTATGCGCCTCTTGGCACAGCCCTGCAGCTCTTCAGACAATGAGAGGGTGTTCAGCAAGCACCAACTGGTGCAAACAGCATGGTGCAACCGTCTCCACGTGAAGACTCTGGAGCTACTGGTCAGGGTGAATGTGAGGCTGACGAAGCTGTACGGAAAGACCAAGGCGAAGCAGCTGACTGCGGACATTCAGAAGTTAGTGGAGGAGGATCCATGTGAAAGCGGCAGCAAGGATGATGGAGACATCAAACCTGACGATGACGTCATAGAGGTGGGAGCATCACGCTGGGATCCAGCCATTGCCGAGGCGGATGATGGTGATGAGGCTGATGGTGGTCCTGCTGGTACAGGAGTGCAGGAGTTAGGCATTGCGGATGACAGGGGCGAGGCATCAGAAGATGATGATGATGACGACGACGATGATGACTTGGAAGAGATGGAAGAGGAGGACAGAGGTGGTGACAGTGAGGGTGGCAGTGAGGATGAGGAGTCAGGACCAGGATCTCCAGAGGAGGAGGTGCAGCGTGTGATGCGCTCAGGTGTTCGGAAACGCACACAGTTGGAGATGCCTCTAGTGCAGGCTGCAGCTGGAAACATCGCAGCTGCAGCAACTGATTCTACAACAGCTTCTTCTACAGCAGCTGCTCCATCTTCTGGTGCACCCTCTTCTGCTGTGACAACTGCTGCAGTTGCATCAAAGTCTGTTGTTGGTAGCACAGGCCGCCCAAAGAGGACTAAGAAGAAATCATAGGATTGAAATGTTCCGTGAGTTTCAACTTCTCCTTTCATGTGTTCAGTGTTGCTCATTGAACTATCGCTTTCTACTTGTTCAGCTTTGCATAGCATTAATCATTCTGTTGCAAACAAAAGCAAAGTGTTTCAGACTTAATGGAACATGACATGCTTTGATAATGTGCATCAATGCCAGCCAACCTAGGTTTACACAGCGCATTGCACGTTGATGTTCACACAAAAGGCGGAAGTGTCATGGTTTCGGGACAACTTGGTGAAACTGAGCAAACCGACTTGACATGTGTTAGACATGTAACATCTGCTTGTGAATGCAATGAGGACTTTGGCTGTGGAAAAATGAGGAAAACGACTTGGATTGCAAAACCAACTTGGCAAATTAGACCAGGGGACAACAACTTTCGACTTTCGACGTGCCGACTTAACATTGACTTCGACTTGGAGAAGGCAACATGGGGCGGATCCCCCTTCCTACAATGTGGGTGCAATGGGTTAGACCAATGCCCACTCAAGAGTTGTCATTGATGACAGCCTCGTGTGGAAGGTTGGACCCCTCAGAGGCATGTACGTGAACCATACCCTCTTGAAGTGGGTAAAGGTGGACAAAATGGGCAAGGCCCTTGAGGTTATTGCCCACTCAGAGAATACGCTTGCGTTTGCCAGCCTGCTCATCCACGTCGGGAAGAACATCACGAATCTCTACCATAATCGTAAGCTTCAACGGCTGGCCACTCATGAGGCACCCCGGCGATGGGACGACCTTGACAAGATGCTACAGAGCGTGACACAGATGTGGATGCAACAGGAATTGCAACAAGCTATAATTCCTCTATACCACTACCATTGAAATTGAGAACTTGCCTACCCCAACAACTTCAGGGCTGGTCATGAACAACCTTCCTCTACAGTGTGGAGATCTTCAAGAAGGGTGTGAAGCTAATTGATTGGTTGAATTGCATGGAGCACATTTTGTGTGTCCAAACAATGCCACTCGGTCAGTGGGGTGACCTTACGACAACGCTACTTGATGACAAGCTATTGAAGAACATCATCAAGGAGTAGGGTATGCAGAATTCACACCTTGAGTGGAAACCTATGCCTTTGGAGGCTTTTTGCACCATCATGGGCAAGAAGTGCACCCCTTGTGGGGAGGCAGAACGTGCCTTCTGTAAGATCAAGGATTTTAGGCAGCTGGGTAGCTCACTTGAGGCCTACTTGAGTAATTATACCACACTTGTGTGTCAAGCCAAAAGCTTTATCAAGGGGGATGGGAATGATACCTTCATGCATCCAAACACTTCGTTGTTGGAGCACTTATGAGATGGTTTGGCCAGTAAGAAGCTGAAAGACAAGACCACCACGACGGCAATCAGCCAAGCTTATACAAATGAGAGGGTGTTACATGACTACATGAGTGAAATTTATTCGGTGAACTTGAAGCACTTGTCACATGCATGCCTGAACGGGTGTGTAGAGCAAGGGAATGACACATGCATAGACGCTAGGAGGGTTGGTGGGTCAGCCGGATAGTGGGGCGGGGTAAAGGGCAAACAACTTGCAAACCCTCCAGCTCAGAAGGCTGGTAGGCACAAGGCCTCCAACCACAAGCACAGCCGCAATGATCACGAGCTCCAAGCGACACGTGAGCATCATAACGCAACCTTATGTGATGGAATCTGCCATAAACACATGTAGCCGGGTCACTTTAGGGCTCAGTTCCCTAAGGGTGTTGGTGGTGGGTAAGCGGTCGTGGAGTTGGCCACATCTACGGCACCTGATGGGGATGGTTGGGGAGGAGGCTATGGACAGGGCCGTGGCCACAACTGCGGTCGTGGCAACGGGTCCGGCTGTGGTAACAGACAAGTCTGTGGTGTCGGTTTTTTGCACGCCTGCGTGACGTTAGTAAGGACCACTCTGACGTAAAATTGGATCACAAGTTTGGGTTCATGTCTTTAGAAAATGATGTTAAACAATTTCAGTTTTTGATGAGTTCAAATGTCTCCGCTGTTGTCTCTACTCTCTTTGAACCGCTTTCTATACTTGGTGACCGTCATTGTCTGCAAAACTTTGGACAATAGACAAGATGCACAATTAAACATGCTTTGCGGTGGCAACACCAACCACTGTGCAAGATTGTTGTGACGCAGTGATTGAAGCAAACGTCCTCAAAGTGGTGAGTTCAATCATGTCTAAGGTACATTTGGTCTTTGATTTGGATCCAATCAATGTTAAAGACTAGAAGGCAACAGTCAAATTGACATGTGTCCAAATGATGTGGAATCAAGTGAGTGAATCATGGGATTGCAATGCCCGCTGCATAGATCATGTGTTTGTTATAAACTTGGCATGTCTTTATGACCGTGTTTACTTGGAAGAGTGAAGGTGGCATGGCGATGAAGTTTGAAGGACAACTAGGTGGTGCCTAGTGAATTTATTGGCTGACACTAGAGGGGGTGACTACTTTGATAGCCTTGGTTTACCTGGAAGGTGGCTCAAAAGTATGTGCCATTGAATGGTGTAGTTTTTGGTGACAATTGTATGGTACCCGTGGTGGGAACTTTTAGAGTAAGGATTTGCATTTAGGGTTGCACACTGAGTGTCACGTTCAAGGTTCTCAACCTTGTTGATCCATTCAAAGTGGTGCTAGGTGATCGCTGACTCCGTGAAAAGAAAGCCTTCATGTGATTTAAACCAAAGTGCTTGATATTTGGAAAGGGACAGCGTCACATTACGTTGATTCCAAGTACGAAGTTGTCATTGACCTGACTAAACTTCCATGCCAACTTATCTGTAGTGTAGGTCAAGAGACATGTTTGACAAGGTTATAAATACTTCTTGGTTCAGCTGTAGAAAGTTAAGAATGATGTCAACAAGGACACGCCACAAGAGATAGAATCCCTATTGTGGATTTCTTGGATGTGTTCCAAGACCCACCGGCTGGGCTAAAACGTCGCATGGGCCACAGGATTCCGCTGCAACCAGAGGCGACTCCTCAATTCAGACCCAGAAATGGCCTTAGCACAATTCAAAGGCACGAGGCCAAACACCAAATCAAAGAGTACCTTGCAAAAGGGTGGTTCAAACATAGTAGCTTGCTGTATGGTATACCAAACCTTTGTGTGAACAAAGAGGACAATGCTTTACGCATGTGTGTAGATTGCCGGACGGTCAACAAGTTGACGGTGGAAAACTGATTCCCCTTATCCTAGATTCTGGAGCTTTTGGACCAAATCCCAGGGGAAAAAACGTTATTGTCTCTGGATTTTTCTCAAGGGTACCATCATGTCCGCATCATGTAGAATGATGTGTCTAAAACAATGTTTTGAATGCACATGAACATAATCAGTTCGGGGTTTCATGTTTTGGGCTAACGAACACCCTAGTAACCTTCCTAGGATAAATGAATCAAACGTTCACCACTATTGGTAGTCACGATGGAGTGTCAATGTCCATACGCATTGCATGACATGTGACCATTGTCTTAAAAAACAAGGTTAGAAACAAAAAGCATAGTGGAATCCTCGAACAACTTCTCACCCCTAGGACTCCCTGGGAGTACGTCAGCATGGACTTTATTACTGGTCTCCCATACAATGTCCATGACCACAATGGAATGGTAGTGGTTGTGGATTGTCTTATGAAGATGACATACTTCATTCCTACAACCACTGACATGAATGTAGAGGAAGCCACTCATCTATTCTTTGATGGTGCTATCAAGTACCACGGCTTGATGTTGTACATTATCTCTGATCAAGATACGCCAAGCACTTCAATGGTGAGTTGCAAATGTTGACAGTGTTTCACCCTAAAAAAATAGACAAATAGGAGGCATGAACTGCACTCTTGAGCAGATGCTACGTATATGGACCAAGCCATGAATGACCGGGTCAAACTCATGAAAGTGGCAGAGTTTACGATGAACAACTTGGTGAACGAGTCCACCCACTTCACGCTGTCCATGTTAAGCAATGGTGGACATCCAGTGGTGCCTTTTTTCTTATGAAGAGCTAGGAGGAAGAGCTAGTGTAAGAGGACATGTTCGTTCTACTCACACCTTTACAGAGAGCTTAGACTCCTTATTGTAGGTTAAAAATGGTCACCTCCAAGCTTCTCGACAATGACAAAAGAAACATGTCGACAAAAGCCGTCGTGGGATCTTGTCTGAAATTGGCAGCAAAATGCTCAGCAGCTCAAAGCCCTTTGGCTGAAGTCTTCAGGGGCACAAAAACGTATACCAAAGTGGATTGGGTTGTTTCCCATCGTTGGATTAGGCCAGTGGCATTCCAATTGCTGCTTCCGGCAAGTATGAAGATACATGATGTATTTCATGTGAGCCTGCAGGCTCCATACATGGTATAGGGAACCGTTCAACCACCACCGGTAGTCCTTGCTGCCGCCGGTCAATATGAGGTCCTTCATCTACTCAGGCACCAAGAGAGTACACTCTGGTCGTGGGTTGTTATCGATTACCTTGTTCATCTGGCCGGTTGTGAACTTGAACAAAAATCATGGGAGCTTGAATCTCTGTTGTCCAGATGGGTGGTGAACAAGTTACTGAGTAAGCTGGCAGCTTGCATAGATGGATACGTGGCAAGGGAAACCACCTAAAAAAATAGAGCAACATTCCCACACAAAGGCATTCATGGATTGCGATCAGAGGAGATTGGGGACGCCTCAAATGGTTATTGTGTGGACGCTCTAGCCTGATAGGGGACAGGCTGCTGACCAAGAATGCTGACCAAGAAGCTACAACTTAGGTCCAAGTGCCATGCACGTGTTCATGTTTAGCTGGTGATTGAGATTCTTACTTTTTTTTCACAATGATGATGACTCACTATTTGGCACTCTCAATTATTGTCCACAAACCAGGACGGTTCTCCCACCATCCTGGGGATGGTGAAAGAAAAAGAAGTGGAAAAGAATGTAGCGGGAGAGCCAATGGGCTATCCCACCTCACGATAGTAAGGGGGTGGCACGCAGCCGCGTCTCACTATTGCGAGAGTTGGCCGGTGGTCAGCCATCTATGAGCTACCAGCCCACTAGGTGTCCGGGGCTATTAAAGTGACTGGCGACCCACCGGCAAGCCACCAGCCGTCGATCAAGCTTGAGGCTTGATCGGTGGCCAGGAGGCCGCAAGGACTCAAGGATCCAGGCTTGTGGCCTCATGCCCTGCCCATCACTCACCCTCATCACTCGCAAGAGCAAGCAAGGACAAGGGAAAGAGGATGAGAGAGAGAGAGAGAGGGGGAGAGAGAGAGAAAGAGAGTAAGAGAAAATGAGAGAGTGAGAGAGAGAGAGAGAGGGAGAGAGAGGGAGAGAGAGAGAGGGAGAGAGAGAGAGGTAGAGAGAGAGAGAAAGAGAGAGAGAGAGAGAGAGAGAGAGAGAGAGAGAGAGAGAGAGAGAGAGAGAGAGAGAGAGAGAGAGATAAGCACAAAATGTCTTATCAAGCCTCGTACATGACAATTTCATGCCGAGGCAAAAACAGAATTTGAGTTTTTTTAGGTCAAACTATGAGTTTCAAAACCGGAAAACTTGTGTGAAGTCACAAGTTTTCTTTTACTAGGGAGACCCCTTAGTTTTGCACCTAGAATGAGGGTGTGAGATAAGAACAGAAATGGGCCTCTGGAGACTTGAAAGATTTGGGTCTCCTTGCATGTGTCATTGATGATGGTTGCCCCCAAGAGTGAAGCGGAGGGGAAAACCCCTTAAGCAATCTCTGGATGCCATTATGCAAACTTTGACCACAACCTAAGTCAATGAGCTCGAGACATGACCTGTTATACAAGAAAACATCGCTCAAAACAAAACAATGGTGTAAATACAATAGACATGAGTGAAGAAATGGATTTAGAAAAAAATGATGGAAATAAAAAATACTTGATTCAAGATTTCATGTTAATTACTA
The DNA here is from genome assembly GCA_023375785.1 of Penium margaritaceum. Lineage (NCBI taxonomy): Eukaryota > Viridiplantae > Streptophyta > Zygnematophyceae > Desmidiales > Peniaceae > Penium > Penium margaritaceum. The sequence goes on from SZWC01003585.1 coordinate 124,963, forward strand.
TGTCAGGTGGATGAAGGAAGATTCTAGGACCATTTTTCATACATATCTTTAAACTCAAGATCTGATAATAGTTGAACATATGTTTAAAAAATAGTTATGAATCAAATCCAATCATAGACGTATTGGTATCCCATATTTGATTTAAGTACATGCGTAACAACACGTTTTGAATTTATATCCCCTGGTTGAAATGCTTATTGTATGTGTGCCTCTGATATGAAATTTTCATCTTTAATGTATTTGGTAGCTAATTTACAATCGAGCTGAAAATTGGTCCATTTCTCTTCTGTCGTGCTGGAATGAGCAAAGGGTCAAACATTAAGCCTATTCTAGATTGGAAGTTTTCCTCGTTCGACATCAAGGTGGATCAAGGAATGCCCTTGATGTTAACTGTAGCCGGCCCCTGTCAAGGCCATTTGCAAGGGCCTATCATGCCGTGCGACAACCTGAAAATTGAATGCCGTCACCACCAATTCTTTGCATATTTGTTGCGTGGGATGTGCCATTGCATGCTAGGTTATGTTTCACATCCATCTTGTTTGTCGAGAGGAAGTCCGAAAAAAGGTAGCAGGCACCTTCTTCACTGGAGGAGTGAGTCTCGCATTGTATTTGAGCTCCCAAAATTGGACAAGAAGAGACAGAAAACGAGGGAGAGTACTATTCAAATAAGTGGATGTTGAACGGAAAAGAATGAGGATACTTTGTAACCCTAAAATGCAATTGCACATACCACTTGGCAGATGCGCAATAGGAATTAGTTTGAGTGCGATAGTAGATACCGGTCTCTTCACACCTTGAGATACTCTACAATGGACCAATTGAGTGCCAAAATCTTTTCACGTGGAGGTCTCTCTCAATTTCTTCTTGATGTGGGTGAAGAATAACCATCGATTGCTAAGTAGATTGATATCAAACATTACTCAATCCCATTGCAGAGCCGGATGGATTCATCAAAGGTGACCTCTAACAGAGCTTGCATTTGATGAATAATTTTCTCTCTTTTCACTTCTGCATTGTGGAACTATGTGCAATTTTGCGTCTAGTGTGATGAACCATGTGGTTCCCGATGTCAAGGGTTGTGGAGATGGCTGTCATCCTACGAGTACATGGAAGACATGGAAAACTTTCAGTTTCTTGGAACACGTCATCTTTCCATGCATCAGAAGACACTGTCGAGTGTGATATCTGACATTTGCAACCAGCATTGCACTGGATTGTTTTGGGGAAAATGTTCACAAATGCAATTGGTATCACAGTTACAGAAACAAAATCAACATCTGGATTTCAGTACATTGTTTCTACATTTCTACAAGGACATGCCAATCGGCAATCTTTCCAAAAATTGTTTTAATCTCCTTTAGATGAAAACTGACAAGGAATCACAGCAACTGTGGTTACCCAGCTGTCTACTATCATTGGTTTCCACAATTTGTCAAGTAAATGACAATTTTGCGTGGAAACCACCATGGTCACATCAAAAGTGACTGCTGAAACTTGAGTTTCATTACATTTGTTTCCTGTACAATCTGCTGTTCACTCACTGGAAGGCTGTCTTCTCTGGTGTATGGAGTTTTCCTCATGATAACATACATGTGGGATGTTGGATATAAAGAACACTTAGTTTCACTTCCAGAAGTCAAGAAAAAACAAAGTGGAAGGTATCCAGAGTCATGCTCTATCTGGAGTTGCTAGATGTTTGCAGACATTGGACAATATTTGAAGACAATGTGTCCTATGATCTAAACACATTTTGTGACCGAAGCAAGTCTGCAACAAGGAATGACAACCACATATCGGAAAAAGAATTGGGAAGTCTTGCAACCCAAACTGAGTTTAACAGTAACACCATTACAATCATAGCATTAGATGTGATAAAATGATGTTTCAAACTGGGAAATGAAACCATTAACTTCACATTATTCAGCACTCAAATATGCTTACCTCATACTTCACATGCAGAACAACATAAAGCCATACTTTGGCTGCAAGGGAAGTCATTCTCATTTCATGTTGCATGCATGCATGTAAAAGTCTCTTTTGAAAATTTCCTTACCTTGAAACCTTCCTTTGTTTATCTTGATTGACCTTTTATGCATCCTTTAAGTTACATCGTCATTGGTATGTGTGCAATTGACTTCGTAATCCATGGACGCCTAATGTGCAGTTTCACACCCTTGTTCCACACTCACATGGCTAGCCGACTTCTGTGTGTGGCTAAGCATTTATCATTTTTTTCATTGTTCCACCTCATAAACCATGTGGAAGCTTCCTAGCCTTGGTGCTGCTGACATGGTGAAACTACCCAGTCAGCTCGCGTAGTAGCAAGCCAGCACGTGCAAGAAACAACAAGGGTTAGACTAGGGAGATGTGCAAAGATTTATAAGCTCCAATGTCTAAGAAATGCAAGGAGAGTCAACAACTGACATGCACGCACCATAAGCAGCTGTCATGGCGTACGCCGGGTCACACATGCAGCAGGATTAATTTGTCTGACAACTAGCCCAGAACCATTGTTTTGGCTGTAACTCTGTGCACTAGCGACCAAATGATGCAGTGTCTCAACATGAAGACACAGAATCTAAAAAAAAATACTACGTTAGGTCACATGCATGGATATGGCTTTGAGTGGCAGACAGATAAAGCAAAGGCATGTAAACATGGCACATTGCGAGTCAACTAAGAAGATGGACTTAGTGCGTCAACTCCACCGGATATCAGTCTAGCAGCGTCGTGTCTTGTTGTCAGTCAGCTGCACGCCGATGTACATAAGCCGAGAGGACACAGCAATGAGAGATGCACAAAAAACCAACACTCCCCCATGACTCACAGGCACAATGGACATGGACGGGTAGCAGCATCCAATCGATAGACTCCTCTATGACAGGAAGAGACTCAAGTAGGGGTAAAGAGTGTAGATCACGGACGCAAGCCAACCGCAATCACAACCTTCTTGAACAAGTCGCAATTCAATACCTTGGTCAAGAAGTCAGCCAGCTGTCGTGCTGTCTCAACCCACACGATAATGATGTTACCGTCATGCCATAGCAAATGAACTCAACATTCATGTAGTGATACTCAACATTCATGTACTTTTTACATGTGTGATGCACGACTTCATTGTTGGGGATGGCCAGGACACTTTCATTGTCACACTACAACGTAATGGACATGACGAGCTTACGCAATTTGGATGATAGATGACACAACCACACACCCCCATATGCGCCTTTGCCAAGGGCCACGTACTCAACCTCAGCTATGGTGTGTGTAATGCACCCTTTCTTGCCACTACCCTAGAAAAGAGCCCTGTCACCAAACACACAGATCCTGCTAGTGGGGCTCTTACTGTCTGGACTACCGGCCGGGTCATTGTAGGTGTAGCCCATCCCGTCAAACAGATGTTTAGTGGTGGAACATGGACCTCACCGTTGGGTCAAGACGACCTAGCGTAGTACTCAGATCACAGCCTCAAAGTACAGGTGACGCGACTCCTGGGAGAATTGAGCCAAGATGTTGACGACAAATGCGATGTGTGGGCGCGTTGTTGTGACGAGGAACATCAGTGACTCAATGACTCGCAGATACTTGGTCATGTCAACTGGCCCCCCCACAACGGTTGGATAAGGGGTTTTTAGTTTCATCTGGTCATCGGGTGACATGAGTCAGGATGCGCTCACCACAAGGGGTAGGTTCTTAGCAAAGCGAGTGGATTGGGTCTGCACGTAGGCAGCTTGATGGGCGTGCAAGATATCCATGGAGAAATCATACTCGAGCTCCATGCTCACGAAGACTCACGCCAACCCAAGGTCCTTGATCTGGTAGGCGGTGTGTAGCAGGTCCTAGAAACGCTAAACAGAAGCTATGTTGGGCAACGCGATTAGGAGGTTGTCAAAGTAGACGAGGACAACTGCAAATGTCTGGCCCTGTAGGCTGATTAACAATGTGGGGCTGGCAGTATTGCAAAGGAGGCCGCCGTGGAGAAGGGTGCGACTAATATCCTGGTTCCAACATTGAGGCACTGCTTTGGGCCACAAAGGGCCTTTCGCAACCATCAGACCTTGCTAGTGCAGTCCTCAAAGCCCGGAGGCTGCACCATGTAGAGTTCCTTGACCTCCAGTGAGACATGGAGGAAGGCGTTGCTGACATCCATCTCATACAGCTCCGTCCCGTGTTCAGAAACCAGGCGGAAGAGCGACTGGCTAATGGAGAGCCGGCCAACTCGGGCAAAGATCTGGTCGTAATTAGCGCCAAGGACCTAGGCAAACCTCTTGCCTATGAGGCCAGCTTTGTACTTGTCTAAGGAATCGTTCGGTCTCTATTTGCGACAAAAGGCCCATTTGGCATCGAAGGCCTTTTGGCGTGGAGGGAGATCGACGATGTCGTACACGTGGTGCTACCAAATACCAAAGAGCTTGTCGGCGCACCCAGCATCCCGGTATGCCGCCTCAAGGGAAGCATGAGCCTTTTGCAGGATGACTTGGTCCTACGGGCGTGTCGTGGAGTAGAAAAAAAGGGAATGTGCATGTTGAGCCATAGGTGGGACGATTGCGAGTGCGATCATGATGGCATGCTGGCGCTCCTAATGGAGCATGGTGCAGGCTATTGCAAACTTGAGTGGAGGTCTGCAATGATGGCCAAAGTGATAATGCTAAGGGCCTTATTGCGAGGGTCCCCACTCACGACAGTAGGGGTAGACAAGACACGTGGGGCGATGGGGGGGGGGGGAGGTGCCAAATGGCGATTTGCAATGTTCTACGTGCTTACTGGCGGCCTGGGTCAGAGGCAGCCGCCAAGGCCACACGTGTAGTACCGTAGTGCAGGATATGGCACAAAGGGGGCAGCAAGAAGGTAGTACGAGGGGCTAGCAAAGGCAAACGGAGCTCCTGGCCCAGAGGGGCCAACAGTTGCGGACGGGGCTGCCAGCCGGTAGGGACCACAGACATGGACCGGGCTGCCAACCCGGAGGGACCAGCGGACATAGACAAGGCTACCGGTCAGGAGGGACCAGTGGACACAGACGGGGCTGTCGGCCCAAAAGGACCTGCAAGAACAGACAGGTTTACCATCCCAAAGAAGCGAGTAGGCGCAGTTGGGGCCGCCGGCCTGGGGGGGACCTGTGGACACAGACGGGGCTACCGGCCTAAAGGAACCAATGGATAGAGATGGGTCTCCTGGCCTAAAGGGACTATAGAAGCATCCGGGGCTGCCGGCCAAAATGGACCAGCGGACACGGAAGGGGCTGCCGGCTCGGAGGGACCAGTGGACACGACTTAAGCTACTGACTCAGACGAGCGAGCGGACACAGATGGGGATGCCAATGTGGAGGGACCAGTTGACAGGACTAGGGAGACTAGCTCATAGGGACCAGCGGTCACGACTTGGAATGTTTGCCCAGAGGAGCCCACAAACGCAAGCGATGTGCTGCTTGGCAACCATAGGAAGGAGGACGGACTCACCACTCCCCGATGCGATGAGAGGGACATCGACAAACCAAAGCAACCGTGGACGCAAGAAAACAACTCATCAAAGAAGAGAGCGTTGCGTGACTCCATGATGTAGTGTGGGCAGGGATCCTAGAAGCGCCAGGCTTTGGAATGAAGGGATGTATTGACAAAGGTGCAAGGACGCCCTTGGGGGACAAGCTCCCCGCTCTACTATGGGACAAGACCGCACATAATGGCCACGCAGCCCGAGACGTGAGCAGGGAAAAGGTCAGCCTGTTGACCGCACTAGTGCTAGTAAGGCGTGGATTGGTGGGGAAGGGGTCAGTGGGGAATTCGGTTCCAGACCTACGTCATGTAGGCCATGGCTTTGAAGCATAGGCCATCAAAGATGCCAGATTTAACTTGCATGGTGTTGATGACGTCAACCATGGTGCCGTTCCATAGCTGAAAAATGCCGTTCTGGGCTAGGGTGTAAGGCGCATATGCCTCATCATGGATGCCAAGGTTGGCGAGGAAGGTCATTGTCTCTCCCATGTGTTTTCCACTGCAATCAGAACAGAAGCTGCAAAGAGAGTGACCCTAGTAACGCGCCGCACAGAGAAGCCATTCCTAAATGGTGGGAGTAACATTCCTCTTCTGCCAAAGGCAGAAGACCCAGCATTAGCGAGAGTAGTCATCACTGAGGATGGGGACATTGCGCCCATGCTCCCTGATGGACTTCGTAGGAAGAGGATCCATGACGTTGCCATGAACCGAGTCAAGAGGCTTTGGACACAGAAGAGGAGGACAAAGGATAAGTGGACCGGTGCATGTTCCCCTGAGAGGAAGCAATGCAGTTAGTGGTGTACGACCAGGGGAAGGAGGCCGGGTGAAGGCCCTTGGCCGGCTAGGAGCGAAGCATGGTATCTATGGCCATAGACTGGACATGACACAGACGGTGGTGCCTGAGGTATGTGTGTTGCAGTGAGGGTGTGCTGGTGACAAACACATGGCCTATGGTACCCGACATGGAGGGGACGGAGGGAAGAGAAGACGAACAAGGCACATGCCATAGGTTACCATGGGTGGTGGTGTATAGAACAACAAGACCGGATGGATGTCACAATACAGTGCTAACTCCACCCGAGTGCAAGATGTCCATGCTCATGTAGTCAAGGGCGGTGACGAACAGTAGGCTGAGCTCAAGACCTGGGACAAAGAGGATGCTTGGCACAAAGACATCCATTTCGGGGCCGCAGTAAAGAACAACGCCAATGCCGCGAACAGATAACGCCTATCTGAAGCCCTTATGGACACTGGACACATCGCCAACGGGAGCAACCACACTGAAGGCCTCGCAAGAGGTTGTCATGTGATGCATGGCCTTGGAGTCGACGATCAAAGTCTTCGTAGGGTCCTGGACTGGAGTCCCCGAATCGCTAATACTCACAAGGCAGCAAGCAAGAGACGCGAATGGGCTAGACGGAGGTGTAAACCAAGAAAGCCAATCATCAATCCAGGCGACATTGTCGCAGAGAGGGGTAGGAGAGGAGGGCACGAGAGATGGAAAAATGTACAAAGAAGCAAGACACAACCGCAGCTCAGTCTCAGTCATTCCGGGAAAGGCAGACGAGCGGGTGGTGATGCAAAATGTACTTCCGTTAGGGGGAGGGCAAGGGAGGTCGAGCTTGAGTGCCATGAATTGCTCCAACTAATGCTCACCTGCGAAGGGCCCAGAATCGTAGACCGAATGCTGTGTGACTTTGCCAGAGTCTTGAAGGGAGGAGGGCTACACTGGTGATGGAAAGGGAGGCGCCAACGGTTGAATATGGTGCTACTACAAAGTTAGCAATGGCGGTGCTCGTGTGGCTGTCAAGGGAGTGGAGCTGGCAGATAGGGTGGAGGCATCAGGGGTGGCAATAGCTATGGTAGTAGAGGCAAGATGGCGCTCGCACTAGTGACGCATGGTTGAAATGACGTGTTTCTTGTCTGTTAGGAGCAGGCACATGTACCACTTGTGTCTTGGTTGGCCACAGTTGTGGCAGACCAAACCACCACCACTGGACTCGGTCGCCTATTGCTACTGGCCCTTGCCCTTCTTGCCCTTGCACTTCTTCCTTAGCGACAAGGAGCTAGTGGATGTAGGGATTGCGGGGGAGGCAATGGTCACAGAGGTGACAGCCATGGAGGCAAGGGCAATGGAGGCAGGAACTTCTGTGCACTAGATGCCAGCTCCAGATGAGCCTCCTCAATCCTGAAAGATAGCTCATATATCTTCCGCATGAGGGTTCCCTAGGTCGCTATCGTGGTGAGGACCTCTTGGGTGTAATGGACAAAGACGTCAGCAAACGTGTTGGTGGCACCGCCCTTGATGGTGAGGAGCGCGGCTAGAGGGGATAGAGTAGAGTTGCCCAGGCAGCAAAGGATGTCATCTGCTCGCTGCCAGTAAGATGTGATGGTCTCACTCTCCCCCATGTGTGGGGAGTTGAACTGCCAAAAACGATGGCGGGTTTCAGGCTTGCTGGACAAGCGACGGGGACCTGTGAGGAAGTGCCACACGTATGCAAGGTTTGGAATCCCACCAGTAGTGAAGTTTCAAAGGAAAGGCTCGATGTTGAGGCGTCACACTAGAGGGGCAACCGGGACAAGAGCACGTACGGTGCGACTTGCATTATGTAGATTGCGGGGGAGCGGTCGTACAACAAAGTATAATACAGCCTCAGGCCCTGGCCTTGTGCCCAAATACAGAAGTTGAGCTCCTTGCTTCAAAACTTCTCAACGGCTTGGAGCGGTGGGGGCAGGGTCTTGAAGTCCTTTGGCCTTCGACCAGCACCCAAAGTGGGGCCAAGGACTTAAGTCACCATTTTTCACTGTCAAAGGGTCTGCTGCTACGCTATGTATTGAGTGGCCATAAAATCATTGGGGAACGCATGCCGAGGACGAAGGAAGGGTGGTAAGGCTACGAAATGGCTACATGATATCAGCATCTATAATGCTGCAAGTTGTTGTGTTAGTGCGGCAAGCTACTGGCAAATGACAGCAAGGGGGTTTGACAAGTCGTCAATAGAGCCGGTGGGTTGCTACTGGTGCGGGTATTGTTGCTGATACTACTACTGATGCTAAAGCAGCAAAAGAAGCTGCTGCTTCTTTTGCTGCTACTTGTACTAATACTACTACGACCGCTAGTGCTCGTGTTGCTACTACTGTTGCTACTGCTACAGCTACAGTTGTGGAAGTTGTTGTTGCTCCTACTATTAATGTTGCTACAATGGCTACTACTACAGTGGTTATTGCTGTTGGTGCTGCTATTGCTATAGCTGCTGTAGTTGATACTAGAAAGGAGGGCTAGGGATTTCTCCTATAGAGAAGGACTCCTCACCAGGGCTATTAGCCATGCCCTCCCCCTTTGTTTTTGTCTTTGTTGGTCTCCCATTGCTTTCCCTCTTTTTATATGTTTTAGCTCTCTTGTTGCTAACATCTGTAGGGACGACAGTAATGAGGCTGAAACTTTGCTACTGACGTCAAAAGGAATCTGCTGTGGCTGATGACAAGAGCAAGGTGTTGCCAACCTTGTGTCTGCTGCTACTTTTTTGGGTGCTACGACTGCTATGTCTGCTATAGCTACTATGGCTGTCGTGGCTGCCGTACCTGGTGTTTCTAGTATGGTTTGTCAAGGCAACTACAGTTGCTACCAATGCATGGGTGTTGTGGCTGAGTGGTTGCTATGATTGCTTCGGCTACGCAGCTGCTCTAGCTAACGTGTGTGTGGCTACATGGCCGCGTGGCTCTATGGTCGCGTGGTTATATGGCTGCGTGGCTGTGTGGATGTGCCACTGTGTGGGTGCGTGCCTGCATGGCTGCGTGGCCACATGGTGGTGCGATTGTGTATTGCGTAGCTATGCAGCTGATTACACAACTGTTGCAATGGCTTCTGTGTAGCTGTAGAAGTTGACGTGCAATAGTGACTACTATTGGCATGAGGATGAGTGTGCACACTGGAGGGTCCCTAGCACTGGCTGGTTCACACCACCAACTGTTTTTGGAGAGATTGAAACTGTGGAGGCAACTGGTTCCAAGGATGGTAGAAAATGGATCAGGGAGTGAGGCAATAGTTTTGGCCTCAATTTACTTTCAATGAACTATTTTTCAAGGCTCACAAGCAGTGGAAGTTTATAGCCACTGATCTAAGATTTCCAGAACACCAAAGCATGCTACAATTGAAGCTTCCTACTACATTCTATGGCTTCTAGAGTGTCTATTGGTAGGCTGTCCTTTTCCCACCCAGGAAGCCATCCCTTCCTTCCTCTAAAAGCTTCTGCCCCTTCCTAGATTCCTCAGCTTGCTTCTAGTAGGAGGGAAGGTATCCAGAAGACCGAGACACCTCTAGATGCCTTGTAGGACAAGTCATCCCTTCTAGAAGGTGTGCCACCTTCCTGGACCCTCACCTAGCCTTCTAGACCATTAAGGAGGAATTCTAGAGTTTGAGCTCGCCTCCTGGCATCTCTTTTCCACCTCCCTTGAGGCAGGGCAGAAATTGATCTTGTGGGACTTGAACCCGGGCCCTTGCCTCTATAGGTGGATACCATTAACCACGAAGCCACCTTGGCTTGTACTTTTGGTGTTTCTTTTTGGAGTCACTCCTGCCATGGTGAGAAGCATTGCTCCAACAATCTCCCCCTTGCGCATCACCCATGGCAGTCATCCATGCTCAACCTGCAACTGAGGAGCCTTTCCCCTCATGGGAGGCGAGCTTGTATTTTAGTGCTCCCTCCCACTCAGCCCAACCCTTCTAGTGCAGTGTCTCCTTGAGGCTCCTTTTGCGCGAACCCAGTCCAAATACCCTTGTAAGTATCGTATCTTTTTGTCCTTCTTTGCACACGGCTGCTCGTGCGGGGCTTTTGAGGCGGTTGTTGTTGTTTTTGTCCCCTTTTGGCGCCATCCTCTACAAGCACTTGCTCCCCCTCTCTTGGAGATATTGGAGACATTGGTCGACTCCACGCCTCCACGTCCATCTCCAATGCTTCCGATTCTTCATCCGATCTGGCCGAAACAAATTCTGGCGCTCGCCCATCCCTTGGGCGATCCTCTCCGGCTGGTGCTGCTGCGAAGATGTCACCCTCATTCACGTCCTCCGATATCTCCCCCTCAAGGAGTGGCATCCACTCCCCACTCTTGGAGAGACCTGCCTCCTTGTCTGTCTAACGGCTTTTCTTGTCAAACGTGACGTCGTGAATCCGCACAATCTGCTGCCTCCTTGGGTCAAAGAGCCGGTACGCCTTGCTTCCACTCTCATATCCAAGGAAAATACACCGGCGGGTACGCCAGTCGCGCTTGCTCCATTCCTCACGTGCCTGTGCCCTCCTTGCGGATGACGGCCTCCTTCTTTATGAAGAGCACCTCAAGTCCCTTGTTGGTAAGGCGGCTGACGGAGAGCAGGTTTGCCCCAAAGTTGGGCATATGCAACACATTGTAGATTGTGCTCGTGACAGGTTTTCCATCCACTAATGACTCAATGCGGACATTACCCTCACTGGCGGCCACCTCTGTGTTTCCATTGGCCACCGTCATGCGTCTCTCTGAGGCACCGTAGGAGATAAATGCCGCCCTGTTGCATTGCGTGTGGCAGTCTGATGTAAAGTCAATGACGGCAAATCTCGGATCCTTCAAGCTGGTGGCGTTGTACGCCATAAGGGCGTGCTCGTCTTTCTTCCTCCACTGCTGTGACCGTTCTGTTTTCTTCTTGGGACTGTTGCGCGCGTAGTGGCCCTCCTTACCGTAGTTGAAGCACTCCCCCTTCTTGTCACCCTTCTTGGTGCCCTGTTTGGCACCCTTCCACTTGTCGCCTCGACCTCCACTTTGAGGATGAGCCGTGTAAGCTTAACTTGATGCCGCTGCACTCTTTTGACCGCCACGTTGCATCCACTCATTGCGCACGTACTCAGCAACCTTCGGGTACTTCAGCTCGTCGGAAGGCCAGCCACCTAGGACTGTGATCATGGGACTCCAGGTGTGTGGCAAGGCCAAAAGGAGGATCATAGCTTGCAAATGAGATTCGACCTCCCAACCAGTGACCACGCACTCTGCTGCGAGTGACTCAAACTGCTGCATGATTTCCATGATGTTGTCGCCTTCGTTGGCTCGGAGGGTGACAAGCCGTTTGAAGATGAAGAGTTGATTGGCAAGGTTTCTTGAATGGTAGATGGAGCAGAGTTTTGACCATGCGTCTGCGACTAGGGTGCATCCTTGGATGTGCCCAAGTTGTGGTGGGCATAACGCGGACACAAGGAGCGCCAACGCCTTTTTGTTGCGCTTCTTGTATGCCTCCTTCACCTCAGCCGTTGCAGTCTCCGGCGGAGCAGTCTTATCACCTTTTACAAGCTCAAGCAATCCCTTGTCGTTGAGGAAGACCTCAAACTGCCACCTCCACAAGGCAAATCCTTTCCCATCAAACTTCAGGACAGTGTGGTTGCTGTCTTGCTCGCTGGTTGCCATGTCTTGCTGTTGGAAGCATGAAATCAAGCTGGCTTTGAACCCCTTAGAGGCGTGGGCCCATAACCCTTTGTTGGCGTGAGGGTGAGTGCGCACCCTGGAGGGTCCCTAGCAGTGGCTGGTTCACACCACCAACTGTTTTTGGAGAGACTGAAACTGTGGAGGCAACTGGTTCCAAGGATGGCAGAAAACGGATCAAAGAGTGAGACAATAGTTTTGGCCTCAATTCACTGCAAATGAACTCTTTTTCAAGGCTCACAAGTAGTGGCAGTTTATAGCCACTGATCTAAGCTTTGCAGAATACCAAAACATGCCAGATTTGAAGCTTCCTAGCACATTCTATGGCTTCTACAGTGTCTATTAGTAGGCTGTCCCTTTTCCCACCTAGGAAGGCATCCCTTCCTTCCTCTAGAAGCTTCTGCCCCTTCCTAGATTCCTCAGCTTGCTTCTAGTAGGAGGGAAGGTATCCAGAAGACCTAGAAACCTTTAGATACCTTGTAGGACAAGTCATCCCTTCTAGAAGGTGTGCCACCTTCCTGGACCCTCACCTGAACTTCGAGAACATTAAGAAGGAATTTTAGAGTTTGAGCTCGCCTCCTGGCATCTATTTTCCACCTCCCTTGAGGCAGGGCAGAAATTGATCTTGTGGGACTTGAACCCGGGCCCTTGCCTCTATAGGTGGACACCATGAACCACGAAGCCACCTTGGCTTGTATTTTTGGTGTTTCGTTTTGGAGTCAATCCTGCCATGTCGAGAAGAATTACTCCAAAAACTACTATTGTGGCTAGTTCTATGCAGAAGCTACAATCGCTGCTGCAGCTGGGGCCATAGCTCTGCTGCGCAATTCTGCAATGCAGATCTGCAGCGCAGATCTACGCTATGGCTGTTGGTGCTGTGACTGCAGAGAGAGACGAGAGGCGGGAGAGATCAATCCCCTTGTTTGACGTGCCATTGTTGTGTGCATCAGTTCCGTCACAGTTTCGTGCGTCACATGGCCAGCCGCGAGTCCGCCAATGCTATTGCCGTCTTGGGGTCACTTCTGCCAAAACAAATTTGGCTGCATTTCCTCCACATGAGGAGTGTTTTGACGACGCCACCCGGTGGGGCTAACTCTGTCGGGAAAAATCCAACAGAGTTTCCCATGCACGGGCGCATTTCTGGGACCTTCCACGCAGACTTGGACCTGCACGCATTGCTGCTGTTCTGACATTGTGCTTCTTCTGCACTCTGGCTCTGATACCAAGCTTGAAATATCGACTTAAGTGGCGTGTTGAGGCTGTAGCATTGCTACAGTAGGCATGGCCCCACGCTCGTTGCTTGTTACTGCTGGCCCCTTCCGCTGCTCTGAGACTATGAGAGAGAAACTGCGCGCTGAGTTAGCACTTGAAAGACAATGGAAACTGATAACAACTGTTTACAAACTGAGAAAAAAAAAAGCAATGGGAGACCTCTCAAATTTCTAGCTCCCCCCCAGCTTTGTAGAGCTTGTTACTTAGCTTTCTTGCCAATCAGAAAAATGACCTATTTTCTGGCTAGTAGGGTATCCTTTGTGGGCCCTGCAAGAAAGCCAACAGCCCAAAACCTGAGTGTTGTCCATTTTACTTAAAACCTGGACCATACCATACTACAAATGATGCAAACACAGTTGTGTGTCAAAAATCATCGAGAAAAATAGCAGAGAGGAGTTATGGCCGCCTAGGCCGAGGCGGCGCCTACACTAGTCCTCGGTACTAACAGTGCCAGATTAACGTGAAATTTGGAACCTAAGCAGAGCACAATTTTGCACACGCAATGGTGTAGTCAAGTTTAGCACTGAATGCATACAGACTGCATCTTTCATGGCCGTAACCGCTGGAGGCATGACTACCAAGGAGGCGTGCCAATGGAGTTGAGCACGTTGACCTTGAAAGGGAGGAAGCTCCAGCAAACTGGGTGTAGGCCTCATCGTGCGTCGGCTCCACCGCACAACACTCTAGCGGCGTTGTGTTTTTTGTTAGTCATCTGCACGCCAATGTTCACAAGCCCAAAGGACACAACAGAGCACAATGAGAGATGTGCAAAAAACCAAAACATTGGCACCGCAGTTTGGGTGAAGCTCTGCGTTCTGGAATCATAGAGTCTGGTCTGATGTTTGGCTTCTTGGAAGTAGCCGTCAAGTGTGTTACATGGGTTTAGAACCGCGTCCCATGAGGTCCACTGCCTAAAGCTTTATGCCCTGGGGAAGATGGTTCAAGGAAAAGGCAGACCTGTGCCCTGCCAGAGTGTGGAGCATAATGGTGTGCGTGTGGTTTGCACAACCACAATGCGATAGGAAGCCCAACCAATTGTGCGTGTTTGTTAGGGTAGTGCACACCTCGAAGGCATGGCAATTTTGGGATTCCACAACTCACCAATTCCTACAAATCCGGGATGCTTCCTTCTTGGAAAACATGCCCTACAAGCTCTGTTGCATCTTGCGGCATGTACCCAATGTCACAGCTCCCAAACACGGTCCCCACTACGTAAGCGTGCCGATATTCGTTCCAACTAGGATGACATCAAACTCCAAACTGGCACACAACGGAGGGGATCAGGGTAGCCTCATCCCCACTGACCTCCTCTCACCTACAGGTCTGGTCAGCACAGAATCAAGTACAACGCACTCACCACCCGGACTGGTCTCTGAAGAGAAGTCTGATGATATTGAGAAGGATAGGACTCTGGAACCTGAGCCTCTGAGGCGTTCTGTCTGAGATGTCCCACAAGTGAACTATCAACAATTTTACCACACAGCTGGGTCCACCAAGACTGACCCTGACCAGGCGGAGCCCCTATCCCTCACTGAGGCTAGGGACCTTACCAGTGCAACTGAATGAGTAAAGGCAATGGTAGCCAAATTCAACACCCTCCTCAAGCATAAAGAGTCTGAGCTGATTCCTCTGCCTCCACGGTGTACAGCTATCAATGTAAAGTGGGTGTTCAAGCTAAAGAGAAATCTGGCAGGTTGGATAAAAAAACATAATGCAAGGCTAGTGGCTGAAGGGTTCCATCAGGTGCCCGGTCAAGACTTCACCAACACCTATGCACCAGTTGGAAAGTACAGCACTAGCGGAATGTTACCTGATGTTGCTGCCCATGAAGACTGGGAGATGTATCAAATGGATGCGAACGATTATTTCCTCAACGGTTCACTAGAGGAAGAGTTGTATGTCAAGAAACAAGAGGGGTTTATGGATGGAAAAGACAGTGTCTGGATGTTGTTCAAATCTCTCTACAGGATGAAGCGAGTACCGAGGTGTTGGAAAAATGAAATAAGTCACACAATAGAATCTGGGGGTTTCACTAAGAGCATAACTGATCCCTCCCTCTTCCTGCAATAGGAGGATTAGATCCCTATTGCACTACAAGTCTATGTTGTTGATCTCCTTATCTTGTCTCCCCCTCTCTCTCTCTCTATCTCTCTCTCTCTCTCTCTCCCTCTCTCATCAAACGGACAGAAAACCCTACTTACTCAGCACCACATCATGACGGATCTGGGTGAGGCCTAAAACTTCTAGGGCATGACCATTGTCAGAGACAGCGCTGCACAGACACTCGCATTGCATCAAGGACGGTTCATTGCACACCTCATTGCATGTTTCCAGCATCTTGTGCACTACTTGCCACAACAGCACACTCCAATGTGCCCTGATGTCTTCGCTCACTTGCTAGATGCATGCACCTTGTTGAAGATTTTCCCATCTACATTCCCAAGTGTGGTGCCAGGAGGCGCCGGTGAGCCGTTAGAGAGAGGAAAATCCTCACAGTTGGATCTAGCAGTTCAAGGATATCTTCAATCATAAAATGGAGGATTACCCCTGAAATTCAACCAGTTGTAATGTCCAGTGGAAGTTGTTTCACCAGAATTGGAAAAGGAACGAGGGAGATATGAGCTTCCCAAGTTGGGGTGTATGAGGCGGCTTTAGGAGGCGGTCGTTGTTTGACTGCTGGTGAATAATCGACCGGACCGAGTAACAAATGTCAATCTGGGAACATTTCTCTGGAAGAAGGAATGAGCCTGGTACATATAGTCCTAGGCCTGGCTTCTAAGGTGTGTGGGTTGTGGCACTTTTGGGGTGGTCACTCCACACCACCTCACCAGTCCGCCAATTGGCGCATCCACTGAGTGCCATGTGGCGCACTCTCCTCATGCATGAGAAATGTCTAAGAAACTTCTCCTGTGCTCAAAAGGTAATAAAACCTTCTACGCACATCAAGACTCGATCGCAAGACCTGTTGTTCCTTAGTCCAGCATGCTATCCGTTGCGCTACACTTCTGGTGTCTCGCTTGGACTTGCACCACGAACAAGGTTTGGGGGACTCACTCCAAGGGAGCAGTGCAAGCCCAACCTGTCCATCAAGCCATAGCAGTGGCCATGGAGCACAGAAGAACAACAATCTCTCCCTTGCACCTTAGGCCACCTGCTGTGGTAGTTTCCTTTGGCATGAACCGGTAGCTCTAGGTTGTTTTTGTGCATGTCAACTTTCTTGGTCTTTAGTTCTCATCTCTTGCATCCACCATGCCGACTCCTCGAGCACCTGCAACATGCAAGTCGCTGTCTAGCGGCTTTCTCAAGAAGTCCGCAAGCATTTTCTTGGTTGCTACGTGCTCCAGTTCCACGACACCCTTGGCAACAAGATCACGTAAGTAGTGGTACCGAATATCGATATGATTTGTACGTCAGGAGATCATGTCATCCTAAACCACAGCGATGGCACTTTGGTTGTCGATTCAGATGACTGTTGGTTCCTCTTGTGGTGCCTTCATCTCATCAAGCAAACTGCAAAGCCATTGCGTTTCCATGCACACTTTGGAGAGTGCAATGTACTCCGCCTCAGCAGTAGAAACCGAGACGCAGTCTTGCTTCCTGCTTGCCCAAGAGACTGCACCACCGTTGAGAAGACAGACAAACCCTGAGGTGGACTTCCTGTCATCAATCCGTCCTCCCCAGTCCGCGTCACTGTGGCATGTCAGTCGCAGCAATTCTGATCCATCTAGACCTCCAAACCGAAGTCTGACGTGCCGAGTCTTTCTGAGGTAGCGAAAAATTTGCTTCACAGCTTGCCAATGTTCTGGCCTAGGGTTGGCCACAAAATGCTCACCTGACCCACCGCATAAGCAATGTCAGGTCGCGTTCCCACCATCGCGTACATGAGGCTCTCAACGGCGGAGTGGTATGGAATGGTTTGCATCTCTCGTCGGTCTGCCTCGTTGCTTGGTGACATCGAGGAGGAGAGCTTCCAGTCGAAGGGCATGGGGGTACTCACGGGTTTGCAGTCCTCCATGTTGTAGCGCTTCAAGATGTCCATGATGTATTTGGTCTGGTTCAGCTCGATGGTGCCTGCTTTGCGGTTGCGGTGAACAGCAATCTCGAGGTAGTACTCGAGAGGTCCCATGTCCTTCATTTTAAACTTGCTTGCCAATTTATTTTTGAGTTCCGTAAGGGCCTTGTGCGAGGAAGAACACATGATGAGATCGTCCACATACAACGCCACAAGCAGCAAGCCACGTTCGTCCACTCGCACATAAACGCTTGGGTCATTCTTGCAATGTGCAAAGGAGATCTCAGCCATGAAGCTGTCCATCTCCTTGTACCAGATCCGTGGGGCCTGTTTCAGCCCATACAACGCCTTCATCAGCTTGCTCACCTTACCCTCGGGTGTTTTGACACCTTGAGGTACCTCCATTAGCACCTCCTTTTCAAGCTTCCCATAAAGGAAAGCTGTCTTCACATCCATCTGGTGGATCTCAAGGTCTTTAGCGGCAGCGACGGCAAGCAGGGACCTGATTGAGGCAAACGTGACAACTGGTGCAAAGGTCTCATCGTACTCAGACCCTGCGCGCTGTGAGAATCCTTTCGCCATGACCCTTGCCTTGTATTTGTCAATGCTATCATCTTGCTTCCGCTTGAACCTGAGCACCCACTTTGAGCCCACCACGTGAGCATTAGCGGGTCTGTCCACCAGCACCCCTGTGCCATTTTCTTTGATGGATGCGAGCTCGCTGTCCACAGCCTCCTTCCACTTGGCCGCATTGGGCCTTGCCAGCGCCTCAGCCATAGTGAGCCGCTCTCCCTGAGCCAAACAGGACCAGCTCAGTCCAGTCCAGCTTTCGATGTCAGCGTCGTACTTTGGAGTTTGTTTTCTTTGTCGTGTGCTGCGATGTTGCATTGCTGGTGGACCTTCACAATGCTGTTGCTCCTGTGTTGTTGGCTTTCCTAAAGTTAAGTTTTCTGTTGAAGAGCCACTGGCCTCCAAGCTGTTTTCAGAGGCCTCAGACGTCTCTGACTCAGTGTGGAAGCTCGCCGCTGCGTCAGCCTGCGCAGCCGCTCTCCCTGCCACACCACTGTTCTTCACGGCCTGCTGTACTAGCACCACTTGCCAGTTTTTGGGAGCTTGATCTCCTGAATCCAGCAGCACCAACCACTCTCCCTGTTGTGGAGCTTGCGTGGATCAAGCATCTCTTCATTGCCTGGTTTCCTTTCATAAAAGGTTACGTCCCGGCTGGTGATGAGTCTTCTTCCTGCCAGGTCCCACAGGAGGTAGGTCTTGTGGGCCGTCTCATAGCCCACCATAACGCACTTTCGCGCTCTTGCATCCAGCTTGCCGGCACCCTCACCCGCCTGGATCTTTGCTCATGCGGTGCCGCCAAATACTTTGAGGTGTGATGCGTTCGACTTCTTTCCTGACCAAACTTCTTGTTGCGTCATCTATTGCTTTCCCTTCTTCTTTCCGCGCCTGCCCAGAGCAGCCGCGGGAGTCAAGTTGACAAGATAGCATGCCGTTCTTGCCGCTTCTGCCCAGAACCGTGTTGGAAGCTTTGCATCAAAGAGCATGCTACGCACCATGCCGAGGATGGTGTGATTCATCCCTTCGGCAACACCATTGCTCTGCGGTGTGTAAGGCGTTGTGGGCTGGTGGTTGATCTCATGTTGCCGCAACCAGCCCTTGCATATCTCGTACTCTCCGCTGTTGTCGCTTTGCATCGCTTTGACTTTCTTTCCGATCTGCCGCTCCACCATGGTGACAAAGTCCAGCAACTTTGCTCTGACCTCTCTCTTTGCTTTAAGGAAGAAGATCCACACATTGCAACTGTGGTCGTCTGTGAAAGTCAGAAAACACTTGCTACCACCATTTGACGTTGTGCAAAAGGGTCCCCACACGTTGGTATGAATCAGGTCAAGGGCTGATTCTGTGCGGCGACCATTGCGCTCAAAGCGAGTTCGCTTGGTCTTGCCTTGGAGGCAAGGTTCACACAGGCTGCCACACCCAACCGCATCCTTCTTCCGACCATCCATGCCACGGACCAGCTGTTGTTGCTGGATGACTTGGAGTGTGCTGTTTGCAACATGCCCAAAGCGTCTATGCCACAGTTCATCGTCTTCGTCTTTTGCGGCAGAGGATGGTTTTTCAGTTTTCGTTAGTTTGCTCTCCTGCGTCGGTGTCGAGACCACTGCCTCCATTGCATGCGCATGACCCTTATTTTCCGAGCTCTTTGCTGCCGTTGTGGGCAGTACATAGAGCCCGTCAACCCGTGGAACCTGTGCCACAAGATCTTTGTTGGCGTAGAGGACCTTGATGTCCTCGTTCCTGGGGATGACTGCCTTCTTTTGCGTGAACACCACTGTCATGTCATTGTCCATTATGTTTGACACGGACAGAAGGTTTGCCGTAAAGGAGAGCATGTAGACCACGTCACGTAGCCATAGATCCTTCTCTGCACCATTGAGGCTAATGCTCACCAGCTTGTCACCCACGCCCTTTGTGTTCACGACACTACCTTTTGCGCATTTGAACCGCCGATCGGTGGGGCCGATGCAGACAAATCCAGCCTGGTTGTTGCTAGAGTGATGATCAGTGCCACAGTCAAGCCCAAAAGCTCCTGGCCTGAGCAACGCCGATCCTTTTGCTGGAGGCGTGCTCTGTGCCATCATGTTGGTGGCTTCTTTGCCACCGTTTTTGCTGCCTTTGTTCCCACCGCTTCTGCCGTCTTCCTCCTTTGGCGACCTGCACTTTCTTGCCCTGTGCCCAGGTTTGCCACAGTTGCGGCAGTTATTGTGTCGCTTGGGAGCCTTGCCCCCATTGTTTCCTCCGCCACCACCGCTTCTGCTGTCGCCTTTCTGACCAGAGGCTGACCCTTTGCTCCCGCAGCCACCTTAGCGTGCAGCATAGGCGGAGAAGTTAGCCTCACTTCCGCTGCGGCGCATGGCCTCGTTTCGCACGTACTTGGACACTGCCTTGTATGTCAGGTCATCCTCCTTCCAGCCACCCATGATGGTGATCATTGGGCTCCAGCTCTCCGGTAGCGCCATGAGGAGGATGATGGCTTGCATGTTTTTGTCAAGGTCCCAGTTCATCTGGCGAGCTTTGCCAAGGAGTCCTTCAATCTCCTGTAGGAAATCGGGGATTGATTTGCCCTCATTCATCCGCATGCTGATCAGCCGTTTGAGGATGAACAATCTGTTCGTGAGAAAGGTGGATTGGTGCACACGCTTGAGCTTGTCGTAAGCTTTGGAAGGTAGCGTGTACCCGGGAATGATGGGAACATGTTTCTTGGCTATTGCGTTACTGAGAAATGACATGACAATATCATTTCGATCCATCCATGCCTCATGCTCGGATGTGCCTTCCGCGAGAACCTCCTCCTCTCCCTTTAGTAGCTTGATGAAAGCGCGCACTTTCATTGCCAGCTCGAACTGCCATCTCGAAAGGGGGAAGACAATCCCCTAAAAAATGAGGATCCCTCCCAGGGGTCCAAGACCTTACGACAGTGACGTAGCACTCACATTGGCTCCAGTGGTCTGCCTTGTGGTAGCCATTGTTGAGTTTGAGGACTGCCCTGCGACGGCCCCCAATCCTCCTGATGGGTCAATATTTTTGTTGCCGTTATCACGTTCCCACGTCTCTGCTGCGTTGAGGCCGATGTAGGCTGATGTTAGCTGATGTCTGCTACCGGTTTTAGGATGCAGGTCCTTTGCTTACCCCTCCAACCGATGTTCACCTGCACACAGAGAAGATATCTACACCAACACAGTCAAGGTCTTGCCACCAAGGACAGAGCTTTTCCTCCTTGGGACACAAGGGTCATGCCTCCAAGGGCAGAGCTTGTCCTTGGTTCCTATGTGCTGATTGTATACCAAGCCTTTGGAGCTGATGAAGCTGATGGAGCAGATGGAGCTGATGGAGCCGGTGTGCGCACTTGGAGGGAGCGAACCAGAGTTGAGCGAAGCGTGCCTTACAACTGGTCAATGTGGGCCCATAACCCTTTGTCAACCGGCCTGAGGCAAACGGACTAGAAAAAAGGGCTGACACAATAGCACCTGCCATTCGCTTCTTGCATTTCAGCTAGGAGAAGATATCTCCCTCAGGATCACGGTTCCACACTGAGCAGTTCCTAGGCAATCACTTGCTAGCAACTGTGTCCACTTAACACTTGGTCACTTTCGCACGAGGTACTAGTCAAAGAGTAACTCCTGGGTCTTAGACCAACTAGTGTCTTTTTTATACTGTTCCTTAGTTGGACAACTCTGTGAAGAGCATCTAGAGCCAGATTGTGTAATTAGAATGAGGAATAAGCCTGGTACATATAGTCCTAGGCCTGGCTTGTAAGGTGTGTGGGTAGTGGCACTTTGCATAAGTTTTTAGAACATAGACGTGATCTGAACATTTGTAGGGCTAGTCATGAGCTCTGCAATGCATCAAACCGTGCGCAATTCGGATAACCGTAGCTCCCGCTATGTCAGTCAAAGCGCAGCACCCCAAACCAGCCGCTCACTCAGCGGCGCGGACCATGTCGCCCGCCGAGGCGCCTTCACACATCAAGGACCCATAAAAAACGCCATTCTGGAGGCACAGATGTCCCTATGCATAGTGGCGGCGCCCCTCGCGCCTTTGGGGTCTGTTTCGATGAGTTAATCATCGAGTTTGGTGATGGGAATTGATGTAGGTCGAAACCTGTTCGTGGACTTCCAGTCGGAATTTTGACCAAGTCCCCGAGTAACAAACTGTACTATTGAGTTTCGGACTCCGAGCCAGGAGTTTGGCTAAGTCCCTCAGTAACAAATTGCACTCCTGAAATCCGGCGGATCATCCACCGGACGCCTCGGCAGTCCTTCTGGAGTAAAATCCCCAGATGGCATTTTGTTACTCGCTCCGGTCAATTATTCACCGGAAGTCGAACCGCGGCCGGCTCCCAGAACGGCCGCGCACACCCGAACTTTGGAAGCCCATATCTCCCTCGTTACCTGCTCGATTCCAGTGAAACAACTTCCACCGGATTCAGCAACTCTTCAACTTTTAGGGGCAATCCTCCATTTCAGGATCCAAGCAGTCTTTGAGTCGCCAGATCCGCCGACGAGGTTTTTCCTCCCTCTGGCGGCTTGTCGGCGCCTCCCGGTGCCGCACTTGGGTATGCAAAGGGGCAAATCTTCAACATTCTCCCCCTTGCACCTGCCATGCCCGCTGCTCTTGCTTGCTCTCACTCATCTTCCGCTTCGCCCTCCAGCCCATCATAGCTGGTCATCCCAAGCCCGGCCATGCTCAATGTGTGCCGGTCGACGCGTTGCTCTTTGGTCAAGCAATCCGCAAGCATGTTGTGCGTGATGCAATGTTGCAGCACCACCTGCCCCTTTTCAACCATGTCCTGTGCGTAATGGTAACGCACGTTAATATGCTTCGTCCTCCTGTGCTGCATCGGGTTGTTGGTTAGCGAGATTGTGCCGGTGTTGTCCTCTTGCACCACCGTTGGCTCCTGCTGCGGTACGTCTAGCTCCCCCAGCAACCTGCGGAGCCACACCACCTCCTTGACCGCCTCGGCCAGCGCAATGTACTCGGCTTCCACTGTGGAGGTAGCAACGCAGTCTTGCTTTCTGCTGCACCACAAGACCGTTGTACTAGCGAGGAAGAACACGTAGCCGGATGTAGACTTTCGTTTGTCCACAATGCCAGCGAAGTCTGCGTCCGTGTAGCAGACCAGACGCAAGGGGTCCGCTCGCCCCTTGGCGTCCAACCTCAAGCGCACCTGCCGCGTTACCTGCAGGTAGCGGAGGATGCGCTTGACCGCCTGGCATTGTAGTGGCCCTGGATCGGCCACGTACCTGCTCACTTGGCCCACCGCGTAGGCCAAGTCTGGTCGAGTCGCCACCATGGCGTACATGAGGCTGCCCACTGCCGATTGGTAGGACACCTCTGCCATATCCTCCCGCTCTTCTTTTGTTTGCGGCGCCATTGCCGCACTCAGTTCACAGGTCGTGGAGAGTGGACTGCCAACTCGTTTGCAGTCCTCCATGCCGTACCGCTTCAGCACCTCGGCCACGTGTTTTGCCTGTCCCAGCTCAAGCGTGCGCGCCCTCCGGTTCTGCGTAATGCTCACCCCAAGGTAGTACTCCAGCTCCCCTATGTCCGACATCTGGAATCTGCTGCTCAGCTGCTCTTTCAGCTGTTCTAGGCTCAGCAAATCCATCGAGCACATAATCAGGTCATCCACATAGATTGCAACGATCTGATGGAGCTGTTTGTTGCACCGCACGTACACGCTGTGATCCGCCTCACAGCGCTTGAAGCCGAGTTGTGCTATGAAGCTGTCCATCTGTTGGTACCGGCATCTAAGCGATTGTTTTAGCCCATACAAGGACTTCCGCAGCTTACACACCTTGCCCTCCGGCGCCTCAACCCCCTCTGGCACCTCCATGGACATCTCTCTGTCTATGATGCCGTTGACGAAGGCCATCTTTACGTCCATTTGGTGGAGCTCCATGTCCTTTGTGGCGGCCACCGCAAGGATCGTCCGGATGCTTGTGAACTTGGCGACGGGAGCAAACGTCTCATTGTAGTGCTCCCCCTTACGCTGTGCGTAACCCTTTGCCAGGAGCCACGCCTTGTATTTGTCAACCACACCCTCCTTTGTGAACTTGGTCTTAAAGACCCACTTTGAGCCGATGACCTTGGCATCTTTTGGCCTGTTAACCTGCTCCCACGTATCATTTTCCGTGATGGACGCCAGCTCTGAGTTAATGGCTGCGTCCCATTGATCCCCTTTAGGCCGTGCAAGCGCCTCTTGCACGGTAGTCGGCTCTGTTGATGCAGCCAGCATGCACCGCGTCATACCAATCCATCGACTGGTGCTTGCGTCAAAGCGCTTCCCCGCTTTTTGCTGCCTCCCACTGCGGCGCGGTAGTTTTGGTGGCGCATCGTCACTCTGTAGTGATCCCTCTGACTCGGCACGCTCCGGTGAATCATTGACCAGACGGCTCCCCAATGATCTCTCTCGTTTTGGCAAAACATCGCCCGAACGACTGGCACGTTCGGTGGATTTTCCACCAACGCCCGATGCACACTCTGCCGGGAGTGTGCGCCTTGGCACCTTAGGTGCCTCATCCGCCCGATCCTTCCGGTGGATGTCCTCATCAGCTTGATCGTCATCAGAGTCCTCCGCGTCGGCTGCCACCACTGGTGCACCTTCGCGCTCTGATGGCGCATCCTCAACTTTGGCGCTCGCCAGCTCCTCGTAGTCAAGGAGCTAGAACCACTCCATTGTCTTTGGAGAGTCCACCACGCCCACGTCGTTGCTACTAATGTAAGTCTACTACTCGTCGAACTCGACGTCTCGGCTACGGATTGCCTCCTCCTTGCGCATGTCGTAGAGCCGGTACACCTTATGTGCGCTCTCATAGCCGTACCCGCTTTCCGCCAACCACCACCTCCACGTCCACGTCTCCTTCGCCAGACGCCGACTTGACCTTGATGTTCGTGACCACCATGGATTTGCTAGACTTGTTGTAGTTGATGAATCGGACCTTCTCGACCTGGGTATGCTCCTTCGCTTTGGAGTCAAGGCATCGCCGGTTGGCCTTCTAGAGGTAGTGGTTTTGAGTGTCGTTGAGGAGCGCCTTCTTGCCTTTGGCGTCCTTGCCACCGGCCTTTGCCTCCTCGGTGCACTCATGGACCCCATGGCCCTCCTTGCCACAGTTACGGTACGCACCCTTCTTGGCGCCCTTCTTGCCACCGCCATGTCCGCCACCTCTCTTGGCCCCGCTTCCGCCACCACGTGTTTTGGCGACGAGGGCCAATGAGGACGACGAAGACTCCCCGCAGCTCCTTTGCTGCGCCTCGTTGCGGATGTACTCTGTGATCGCGCCACAGGTGAGCTTGTCCTCTGCCCATCCTCCCAAGACTGTAATGAAAGGGCTCCAACTGTGAGGAAGGGCCATGAGGAGGGCCATCGCCTGTAGCTGCGTGTTGATCTTCCACCCCACGTCGTTGCATTGTGAGGCGAGCGACTCGATCTGCTGCATGACAGTGATGACATCATCTCCCTCCTCGATTCTCACTGTCAAGGGTCGCTTCATTGCAAAGATTTTGTTCGCTAGCGACTTGGATTGATGGATGGCACAGAGTTTTTGCCAAGCTTTGGCTGCCAGCTTGCAGCTCTAGAAGTAGCCCCACTGCGACTCGTCCGTCCCGGACACCAACAGCATGAGCGCTTCCATGTTCTTCTTTGCAAAGGCCTCCTTCTGCGCTTCCGTCGCCGTCGCTTTGTCGAGGACTTCCGTTCCCTTCATGACCTCCAGCAGCCCCTTATGCACGAGGTGCAGCTCGAAGTGCCACCTCCATAGTTCGTAGCCAGGACCACCTGCATACTTCTGGATGGGCTATGTCTCCTTTTGCGCCATTTGCGCAGTCTTCAACTTTGAGACCTCAGAGCTTGACGACGATGTTGTCCCTTACGACAGTCCCGTCCGCCGCGAAAGCCGTGAGCGATGTGCAGACCGGTCAGGGCCGTGGGCCCATAACCCTTTGTCAGAAAATGGCCCCCGAGTGGAGGCAATTCCAATGCGGCCCGACGGGTCTACTGTGCTCAGAGCTATGTTTTGTGCGGGTGGTTCTGAGTCTAAGCGTGAGCTTTATGGTCGCCCCACGCTATGTTTCTGGGAGTTGAAGGATAGTGCAAGACAGTCACGTTTGCGAAGGGGATTGTTGGCCTGAGGGTGAGTGTGCACCCTGGAGGGTCCCTAGCAGTGGCTGGTTCACACCACCAACTGTTTTTGGAGAGACTGAAACTATGGAGGCAACTGGTTCCAAGGATGGCAAAATCTAGTCAGAGAGTGAGGCAATATTTTTGGCCTCAATTGGATGGGAATTAACACTTGATCAAGGCTCACAAGCAGTGGCATTTTATAGCCACTGATCTAAGCTTTCCAGAACACCAAAGCATGCCAGATTTGGAGCTTCCTAGCAGATTCTATGGCTTCTAGAGTGCTCCTTGGTAGGCTGTCCTTTTCCCACCTAGGAAGGC
>SZWC01003585.1:153239-181369 GCA_023375785.1 Penium margaritaceum
TGGGAATTAACACTTGATCAAGGCTCACAAGCAGTGGCATTTTATAGCCACTGATCTAAGCTTTCCAGAACACCAAAGCATGCCAGATTTGGAGCTTCCTAGCAGATTCTATGGCTTCTAGAGTGCTCCTTGGTAGGCTGTCCTTTTCCCACCTAGGAAGGCATCCCTTCCCTCCTCTAGAAGCTTCTGCCCCTTCCTAGATTCCTCAGCTTGCTTCTAGTAGGAGGGAAGGTGTCCAGAAGACCAAGACACCTCTAGATGCCTTGTAGGACAAGTCACCCCTTCTAGAAGGTGTGCCACCTTCCTGGACCCTCACCTGGCCTTCTAGAAACTTAAAGAGGAACTCTAGAGGTTGAGCTAGCTTCCTGGCATCTATTTTCCACCTCCCTTGAGGCAGGGCAGAATTTCATCTTGTGGGACTTGAACCCGGGCCCCTGCCTCTAGAGGTGGACACCATTAACCACTAAGCCACTAAGGCTTGTCTTTTTGGTGTTCCTTTTTGGAGTCACTCCTGCCATGGTGAGGAGCATCATTTCAACAGGGATAACGCGATTTTGCATTAGTTTTGGAACATGGACATGATCTGATCATTTGTAGGGCTATTCATGAGCTCTCCAACGCACCAAACTGTGCGCAATTTGGATAGCCGTAGCTCCCGCAATGTCAGTCAAAGCGCAGCACCCCAAACCAGCCGCTCACTTGGCGGTGCGCACCACGTCGCCCGCCGAGGCGCCTTCACACATCAAGGACCCATCAAAAACGCCATTCTGGAGGCACAGATGTCCCTATGCGTAGTGGCGGCGCCCCTCGCGCATTTGGGGTCTGTTTTGATGAGTTAATCATCGAGTTTGGTGATGGGGATTGATGTGGGTCGAAACATGTTCGCGGACTTCCAGTCGGAATTTTGACCAAGTCCCCGAGTAACAAACTGTACTTTTGAGTTTCGGACTCCGAGCCAGGATTTTGGCTAAGTTCCTCAGTAACAAACTGCACTCCTGAAATCCGGCGGGTCATCCACTGGACGCCTCGGCAGTCCATCCGGAGCAAAATCCCCAGATGGCATTTTGTTTCTCGCTCCGGTCAATTATTCACCGGAAGTCGAACCGCGGCCGGCTCCTAGAACTGCCGCGCATACCCCAACTTTGGAAGCCCATATCTCCCTCGTTACTTGTCCGATTCTGGTGAAACAACTTCCACCGGATTCAACAAGTCTTCACGTTTTAGGGACAATCCTCCATTTCAGGATCTGAGTAGTCTTTGAGTCGCCAGATCCGTCGACGAGGATTTTCCTCTCTCTGGCGGCTCGTCGGCGCCTCCCGGCGCCGCACTTGGGCATGCAGAGGGGCAAATCTTCAACACACTGACCACCAAGTGTTGCACTCATCTCATGCATGAGAAATGTCTAAGAAACTTCCCCTGTGCTCAAAAGGTAAAAAAACCTTCTGCGCACATCAAGACTCGATTGAAGGACTTGTTATTCCTGAGTCCAACATGCTATCCGTTGCGCTACACTTCTGGTGTCTCGCTTGGACTTGCACCACAAACAAGGTTTGGGGGACTTACTCCAAGGGAGCAGTGCATGCCCAACCTGTCCATCAAGCCATAGCAGTGGCCATGGGGCGTAGAAGAACAACACCATTTTCTTACCAAGGGTTATGGGCCCACGGAACTGACTGGTCTGCAAACTGCTCACGGTTTTCGCGGTGCACAGGATTGTCGTTGGGGAAAATATCGTTGTCAAATTGTGAGGTCTAGGAGTTGAAGATTGCGTGAATGGCGCAAAATGAGACGTAGCTCAGTTGGAAGTATGCAGGTGGCCCTGGCTACGGGCTATGCATGTGGCACTTTGAGCTCCACTTTGTGCAAAAGGGGTTGCTGGAGGTCATGAAGGGAACGAAAGTCCTCGACAAAGCGACAACAACAAAGCGCAAGAGGCCTTTGTAAAGAAGAACACATAGGTGCTCATGCTACTGGTTTTTGGGACATATGAGTTGCGGTTGGGCTACTTCCAGGGCTGCAAGCTGGCAGCCGAGGCTTGGTAAAAAACTCTACAGCATCTATCAATTCAAGTTGTTTGAGAATAAAGTATTGGCAATGAAGCAACTTCTGACAATGAGTATTGAGGAGGGAGAAAGATGTTATCTTTGCCATGCAGCAGATTGAGTCGCTTGCCTTACAATGAAATGGCATAGGGTGGAAGATCGACACACAGCTGGAGGCAATGGCCCTCTTCATGGCCCTACCTGACAGTTAGATCCCTCTCATGATTATCCTTGGATGACAGACATTGGACAAGCTTACCCATGGCAGAGTCGCAAAGTGAATCCGCAATGAGGTGCAACAACGGAGCTGCCCGGATTCTTGGTCTTCCTTGTAGGTCATTGTCACCAAAACGTGCTATGGCGGAATCGGTGCTAAGGGAAGTGGCGGAAATGGCGACAACAAGAAGGGCGCCAAGAAGAGTGCGTGTAGCAAGTACGGCAGGGAGGGTCACTCAGCCCGTGATTGCATAGAGGAGGCAAAGGCTGGCGTCAAGGATGTGAAAGGCAAGAAGACACTCCTGAAAAACACTCAAAACCACTACCTCAAGAAATCCAACTGGCGATGCCTCGACTCTAGAGCGGAGGAGCATACCCAGGTCAAGAAGGTCTTGTTCATCAACAACACCAAGTCAAGCAAATCCATGGCGGTCGCAAACAACAAGGTCAAGCCGGCGGCTGGCTTAGAACACGTGGACGTGCAGGTGGTGGTTGGTGGGAAACGAGTGCAGCGCGTCATCAACAACATGCAGGACATACCCGGCTTGACTGAAATTCTAAGTGTTAGCGGCCTGACGCCCACGGGATATGAGGTGCTCTTGAGGACAAGAATGGTAGTCCTGCAGAACAACGGTGGCAACAAGTCCATGCTGGAGGCTAAGTGCAAGGGAGGCCTTTACATTGTGGATACCAAGGTGATCCCCACGACAACAGATTTAGCACTCTTGAAATAACAGACCGCAACATGGCCAAAGGAGAGGGAGCCAATGTAGAGCTTTCACACGGACGATTGGGGCATTCCTCACCTACAAGAGGTGGCAAAGCGGAAGATGGTATGTGGCCTCTTCATGGACATTGCAAATGGGATGACATATGCAGTAAAGCAAAAACACTGTGAGCTTTGCATTTTAGGGAAGGCGTGGCAAAAACCGTTCAGCGAGAACGTGAATTGTGCCTCAAACCTGTCAACCGGCCTGAGGCAAACAGACTAGAAAACAGGGCCAACACAATAGCACCTGCAGTGCGCTCCTGACATTTTGGTTGAGAGAAGATATCACCGGCAGGATCATGGTTCCACACTAAGTAGTTCCTAGGCTATCACTTGCTAGTAACTCTGTTCACTTGACACTTCGTCACTTTCGCGCGAGGTGCTAGTCAAAGACTAACTCCTGGGGATGAGACTAACCAGTGTCTTCTTTAAGGTGTTCCTCAGTTGGAAAACTCTTTAAGGAGCAGCTACGGCCAGATTGTGATGTTAGAATGAGGAATGAGCCTAGTACATATAACCCCTAGGCCTGGCATCTAAGGTGTGAAGGTAGTGGCACTTTTGGGGTGGCCACTCCAAACCACCACACCGGCTTGCCAATTGGCGCATCTACTAACCGCCAAGTGCCACATCCTACTCATGCCTGGAGAAATGTCTAAGAAATTGCCCTGTGCAGAAAGGTCAAAAAACTTCCTCCGCACATCAAGGCTCGATCGAAGGACCTATTCTCCCTAAGTCCAACATGCTATCTGTTACGCTACATTTCTGGTGTCTTGCTTGGACATGCACTACGAACAACATTTGGGGAATTTACTCCAGGGCAGCAGTGCATGCCCAACCTGTCCGTTAAGCCATAGCAGTGGTCATGGGGCATAAAAGAACAAAAACATCTCCCTTGCTCCTTAGGCCACCTGCCGTGGTAGTTTTTTTCCGCATGAACCCGTACCTCTGTGTTGTGTTTGTACACGTCAGCTTTCTTGGTCTTTAGTTCTCATCTCTTGTATCCGCCATGCCGGCTCCTTGAGCACCTGCAACATGCAAGTCATTGTCTAGTGGCTTTTCTAAGAAGTCTGTAAGCATATTCTTCGTTGCGACGTGCTCAAACTCCACGACACCCTTGGCAACAAGGTCACATGAG
This sequence comes from Penium margaritaceum, assembly GCA_023375785.1. Taxonomy (NCBI): domain Eukaryota; kingdom Viridiplantae; phylum Streptophyta; class Zygnematophyceae; order Desmidiales; family Peniaceae; genus Penium; species Penium margaritaceum. The sequence goes on from SZWC01003585.1 coordinate 157,402, forward strand.
TAGTGGTAGCGAATTTCGATGTGCTTTGTAGAACGGGAAATCGTGTCATCCTTGCTGTCTCTAGTGGGTGTGGAGGCACCCTCAAGGATGCCTAGCTCCCACTGAAGCACACCACCAGTGTTTAGGCAGCCAATGGACACCAATAGTGAAGAGTGTGGAGCACAAGGATCACGGATGTGAGTGGGCAGAACACATTGCATTCAGTAGATCTGAGTCCAAACACGTTTTTCTTATTTAACATACTGAGATTACATCACATTCTTATAGCATGTAATCTAAACTTTACAATGCATCCAAGCATACCCAAATCAGAGCAGTACAGCCCCTGCTACGGCCGTCAATCTAACCCTTGGTGGAGCCGAGCCGCCCACCATGTCCAGGAACGGGAGTGACGGGAGGCACTTTGACGGTGGCCTGTCGATGCGCCCTTCCTGTCATTCTAACGTGAGAAGGGGCTTGCCCTGGTCTAGGAGATATTCCACATCCATTCCTTCATGGCCCATGTGCCTTTGGAGCCCATTTGAGACGAACTCGGATCATTGGCGGTGGACTATCCCGCCACCTATGGCGGGTACCAGATTCCACACGCACAATACCTGATTTTTGGGATAGGCTAACTTTCTGAATACCCACTCAAATTGAGCAATTCAAAGCTCGATCCTGCATGGAAAACTCCAAGGAATCCAAATATATATTCACATCAGATTTCCGATCACTCCTAAGTGGTCGAGCTAGGGAGTATGATTAACGGCACTCGTGGCAAGGGGCACACCTTGTCAACAATCTCCCCCTTGCACCGCAGCCTTCATGCCCTGTCCTTGGAACCTGTAGCATTTTAAACTTCACAGCGCAGACCAAGCTCCATGCAGCTTGTATCATGCCTGTCCTTGGGATATGCCTTGGTCATGGCATTGGCGAGCATGCGCTTAGTGCCACGATGAACAATAGCAGCATCTCTCTTTGCCACAAGTCTCGCGCGTGCTGATGACGGATCTTGATGTGCTTGAACCTCCTGTGTAGCACTGGGTTCTGGGTGAGGCTGATGATACTAATGTTGTCAATGTTGAGTATCGTTGGCTTCCTTTGTTTCATGCCGATCTCTTTTAGCAGCCGGTGCACCCACACCGCCTCCTTTGTGGCTTCCGCGAGTGCAATGTACGCCACTTCGGTGCTGGACAATGCAACACAATCCTGCTTCCTGCTTGCCCATGGAATTTCTGCACCACCAAGCACAAACAACTACCCCGACATTGAATTTCTGTCATCCACATCACCAGCCCAGTCAGCATCCGAGTAGCTGACCAACTCGAGGGAGTCATCACTCGCTCCCCCTCCAAACACAAGCCGTGACTGTTTTGTCGCCTTGAGATAGCGGAGGGTCCGCTTCACCGCTTGCCAATGTAGAAGCCCGGAGTCAACAACATAGCGGCTCACTTGGCCCTTCACAAAGGCTAGGTCGGGCCGTGTTGCCACCATTGCGTACATGATGCTCCCCACCGTGGAATGATATGACACACATGCCATCTCCTCCTTCTCCTCATCTATTCTCAGCCCCATGCTCGAGCTCAACTCATATGTGGTGGTCTTGGGTGTGCCGATGGGGCTGCGCTCCTCCATGTTGAAGTGGCGGAGCATCTCTTGCACGTACTTTGCCTGCCCCATCTCCAGCGTACGTGCCTTGCGGCCCCTCTTGATGGCGACGCAGAGGTAGTACTCGAGCTCGCCCATGTAGGTCATTTTGAACAGACCGTCTAGCTCTCGCTTCAGATTCACCAACTCCTCCATGTCTGATGACACAAGGATGAGGTCATCCACCTAGAGGACCACGATCTGGTGTAAACCCGGCTGCTTTGACACGTACACGCTTTGATCGGCTTCGCAGCGCTTGAAGCCAAGCTTGGCCATGAAGCCGTCCATTTTCAGGTACCACATGAGTGGGGTTTGCTTCAGTCTGTAGAGCGCATTGCGAAGCCGGCACACCTTCCCCGGTGGCACGTCCACCCCCTCCGGCACCTCCATGCGGACCTCCTTGTCCAGGTCGCCATTGAGAAATGCGGTTTTCATGTCCATTTGGTGGACTTTGTAGTCACACATGGCTGCCAACGAGAGGATGGAACGGATGGAGGCAAACTTTGTCACCGGTGCAAAGGTTTCTTTGTAGTGTTCACCCTTCTGCTGGTCGTACATTCTTGCGACCAGCCGTGCCTTATACCGCTCCACCTTCCCCTCCTTGGTGAGCTTCTTCTTCAAGCTCCACTTGGAGCCCATGATTTTTGTGCCCTCCGGTCTGTCAATCAGTTGCCAAGTGCCGTTCTCTTTGTGAGAGGCAAGCTCAGATTTTATGGCTCCCTCTCACTCAGCCCCATCCTTCTGCTACAACGCCTCCATGACAGTCTCGGGCTCTTCTTGCACAAAGAACGCTCGTGCAAACCCAGTCCAGGTGCCCTACGCAACATCGTACCATTTGGCCGTCCTTGTGCGTTCGCCTCTCTGGGGCTGCTGCTGTTGAGGCTGCTACTGCTGCTGCCGCTGTTGCTGGTGCTGCTCTTGTCCCCTCATGGCGCCACTCGCACTAGCCTGCTCCCCCTCTCTCGGGGACTATGGAGATGCGGGCTCACTCCGCGCCTCCTTGTCTAGCTCCACTGCTGCCAGTGCTTCGGACTCAATGTTTGACTCAACTGAATGCAAATAAGCTGCTCCCCCATCCCCCAGATGGTTATCGCCGGTTGGAGCCGCTTGGACGTCGACCTTTTTTACATCCTCTGGTGTCTCCCCTTCGAGGAATGGCAGCCACTCCCCCCGCTTGGAGAGACCCACGTCCTTCTCCGTCCAACAGCTGTCCTTGTTGAACGTAATATTTTGACTTTTCACGATCGTCTGCATGTGCTAGTCAAAGAGCCGATATGCCTTACTCGTGCTCTCGTACTCGACAGAGATGCACCGGCGAGTCTACGGGTTGAGCCTGTCCTACCCCTCCGATGCCTGCACAACAGCATGTGCAACACAACCAATCATGCGGAAGAATGCCACAGTTGGCTTCCACCCGCTCCACACTTCTTGTGGCATCTTCCACACCTTGAACTCTGCGTCTTTTAGCGGCTTCGTCAACGTGAGGTTCATAATGTATGCCACTGTATGTGTTGCCTCGCCAAAGTACCGCTGCGCGAGGCACGCATCACTCAATATGGACCGGACCATGTTGAGGATGGTACGGTTTGCCCTCTTGGTGATTCCATTCCATTGCGTAGAGTGTGGCGTAGTTTTCTATCATGCGATCCCCTTGCTCGTCATCTATGCCGAGCAACCCTTGTACTCGCCGCCATTTTCGCTCCGGAACGCCTTCACCTTCAAGCCTGTTTTGTGCTCCACTACCGCCACAAACTCGTGCATACAAGTCAAGACATCACTCTTCTTCTTGATGATGTAGAGGTAGAGCTTACAGCTGTGATGGTTGATGAAGGTCACGAAGTATCAAGCGCCCCCAATAGAGCTCTCGAATGGTCCACACACGGTAGTATGGACCACCTCTAACTTCGCTGATGCATGCGTCCCTTCGCCATCAAACGGCTGCTGTGTCACCTTGCCGACCACGCACGGCTCGCACACGGTATGTTTGTCTGCATCGAGGCCCTTGACCTTAAGACCCTGCACCACTTCTTTCTTTGCCATGTCCCTTATAGTTGAGGGAGCGATGTGACACAGACGACGGTGCCATATCTCCAGGTTTTCTTTACCCTTCGTGACCAGGTTGACGGCGTCAGTCCTCACCGAACTGGCTAAAACCTTGGTACAAAGAAGGTACGGGTCCTCCTCCCTCTTTCCACGTACAATCACCTCGCCATCCCCCTCCTTCCAGATGATGGCCTCTTTCTTGTTGAAGAGTACCTTGAGCCCCTTATCAGTAACGTGGCTCATTGACAGCAGGTTTGCCCCAAAGTTTGGCACGTGGAGCACTTTGTAGATGGTACACGGAATGACTTTCCCGTTCACCACCAACTTTATGCAAACATTGCCTTCGTCAGCGCCTGTTTTTGCCGTTGGCCACTGTCATGTGCCGCTCGGTGGCGCCGTAGGTGATGAACGCTGCCCGGTTGTATTGTGTGTGGCGGCCTGATCCGGAGTCGATCACGGTGACTTCCAAAATTTTCAAGTCGGTAGACTCCCTGGCCATCATGGCTTGAATGTCCTTCTTCCCGCCCTTCCCGGGGTGGTTCGACTTCTTGTTGTGGCAATCACGTGCCTAGTGGCCGTATTTGCCACAATTGTAGCACTCCCCCTTGTTGTCACCTCTCTTGGTGCCCTGCTTGGCACCCTTCCCCCTCTTTCCTCCCTCTCTACCTTGAGGTCGGACGACATAGGCGGAACTTGATGTTGCCCCGCTGTCTCTCCCACCACGCTGCATCCATTTGTTGCGGACATGTTCAGCCACCTTCGGGTACTTCAGCTCATCGGCAGGCTAGCCACCTACAATAGTGATTATGGGACTCCAACTGTCCGGCAAGGCCATGGAAGGATCATGGCTTGCAACTGACGGTCAACATTCCATCCGGTGGCTACGCACTCGGCAGCGAGGGACTCAATCTGTTGCATGATCTCCATGATGTCGTCACCTTCGTGAGCTCGGAGGGTGACAATCCTCTTGAAGACGGAGAGTTGGTTAGCAAGGTTGGTGGACTGGTAGATGGTGCAAAGTTTCTTCCAAGCCTCTAAGGCTTCCGTGCATTCTTGAATAAGTGCGCGCTGCGGCGTAGCTAGCGCTAACGCCAACAATGCAAGCACCTTCTTGTTGCGCTTGTTGTAGTTGTCCACTTCCTCCGGCATCGCGGTATCCGGAGGGGAAGTCTCTTCACTATTGACTAGCCCAAGCAGCCCTTTGTCATGAAGGTAGACTTCAAACTACCACCTCCACAAAGGGGAGCCGTTCCTGACAAACTTGGAGACGACGCTGATGCTCTCGTGCTCCATTGTTGCCATGGCCCGCGGCGGTAGCGTGAAAGTTGTTGAGCTAGGGCCCTTCTAGGCACGTGGGCCCATAACCCTTTTTTGGCTCTTGTGGGTGTGGAGGCACCCTCAAGGATGCCTAGCTCTCACTGAAGTACGCTACCAGTGTTTGGGCAGCCAATGGACACCAATGGTGAGGAGTGTGGAGCACAAGGATCACGGATGTGAGTGGAAAAAACACGTCGCATTCAGTAGATCTGAATCGAAACACATTTTTGACAGTAAGCATAGTCAAATCACATCAGATTGTTATAGCCTATGATCTCAGATTTTCCCTGCATCCAAGAATGCCCAAATCGGAGCAGTAGAGCCCCTGCTATGGCCGTCGAAGTAATCATTGGTGGAGCCGAACCGCCCACCATGCCCACGAGCGAGAGTGACGGGAGGCACTGTGACGGTGGCCTGTAAAAGCGTTCTTCCTGTCATTCCAACGTGGGGAGGGGCTTGCCCTGGTCCAAGAGACAATCCACATCCATTCCTTCATGGCCCTTGTGCCTTTGGAGCCCATTGGAGACGAACTCGGATCACTTGTGGTGGATTATCCTGCCACCTATGGCGGGTACCACATTCCACAAGCCCAACACCCAATTTTCGGGATAGGCTAACGTTCTGAATACTCACTCAAATTGAGCAATACAAAGCCCGTTCCTGCATGGAAAAATCCAAGTAATCCAAATCAAAAGTCAGATTAGGCTTTTGACGACTCCTGAGTGGTCGAACCAGCAATTACGATCAACGGCACTCGTGGCAAGGGGCACACATTGTCAACAGTCCTCTGCCATAGCGATGGCACTTTGGTTGTCCATGCGAATGACCATTGCTTGCTCTTGTGGTGCTTTAATATCAACAAGAATACTGCAAAGCCACTTGGTTTCCTTGCATATTTCAGATTGTGATGTAATCTTCCTCAGCAATAGAAAGCAAGATGCACTCATGCTTCTTGCTTGTCCACGAGACAGCACCACCGTTGAGAAGACAGGCAAATCCTCAGGTGGACTTACTGTCATCAATCCGCCCTCCCCAGTCTACGTCACTGTAGCATGTCAGTCACAGCGAGTCTGATCCTTCTAGACCTCCAAACCGAAGTCCCACGTACCGAGTCTTTTTGAGGTAGCAAAAAACTGCTTCATAGCCTGCCAATGTTCTAGCCCAGAGTTGGCCACAAACCTGCTCACCCGGCCCACCGCATAAGTAATTTCAGGGCACGTTCCCACCATTGCATACATGAGGCTCCCAACAACGGACTGGTACGGATTGTTTTGCATCTCCCGCCAGTCTCCCTCATTACGCGGTGACATGGAGGAGGAGAGCTTGCAGTCAGAGGGCATGGGGGTGCTCACGAGTTTGCAGGCCTCTATGTTGTAGTGCTTCAAAACGTCCATGATGTACTTGGTCTGGTTGAGCTCAATGGTGCCTGCTTTGCGGTTGCGGTGAAAAGCAATGCGAAGGTAGTACTTGAGAGGTCCCATGTCCTTCATCTTGAACTTGCTGGTCAGATTTCTCTTGAGGTCCATAAGAGCCTCCTGCAAGGAAGAACACATTATAGGATTGTGCACAAACAATGTCACAAGTAGCAAGCCATGTATGTCCTCCCGCACATAGACACTGGGATCATTCTAGCAATGTGCAAAGGAGATCTCAGCCATGAAGTTGTCCATCTCCTTGTACCAGATCGGTGGGGCCTGTTTCAGCTCATACAACGCCTTCACCACCTTTCACACATTACCCTCATGTGCATTGACACCTTTCGGTACCTCAATTAGCACCTCCTTGTCAAGCTTCCCATAAAGGAAGGCTGTATTCATATTCATCTAGTGGATCTCAAGGTCTTTGGCAACAGGAACGACAAGCAGGGACCTGATGGAGGTAAACTTGATGACCGGTGCAAAGGTCTCATCTTACTCTGACCCGGCGCGCTCTGAGAATCCTTTCGCCACAGCCCTTTCCTTGTACTTCTTGATGCTATCATCTTGCTTTTGCTTCAATCTGAGCACCCAGTTTGAGCCCACCATGTGAGCTTTAGCAGGTGTGTCCACCAACACCCATGTGTCATTTTCTTTGATGGACGCAAGCTTGCTGTGCACCCCCTCCTTCCACTTGGCCGCTTTGGGCCTTCCCATTGCCTCAACCACAATGAGCGGCTCTCCCTAAGCCAAACAGGATCAGTTCAGTTCAGTCCAGCTTCCGGTATCTGTGTTGTACTTTGGATTTTGTTTTCTTTGCCATGTACTGCGACACTGTATTGCTGGTGGATCTTCGCAATGTTGTTCCTCCTGTGCTGCTGGCTGCCCTCAAGTTGAGTTTTCTTCTTTTGAAGAGCCACTGGCCTCTGAGCTGGTTTCAGGGGCCTCAGACTTCTCCGACTGTATGTCAAAGCTCGCCGCTGCGTCAGCTTGTACAGCCGCTCTCCCTGCCACACCACTCTTCTTCATGGCCTACTGCACTGGCACCACTTGCCAGTTTTCAGGAGCTTGATCTCCTCACTCTAGAAACACCAACCACTCTCCTTGTTTTGGGGGTTGTGTGGGATCAAGCACCTCTTTCTTGCCTGATTTTCTCTTGTCAAAGGTCACGTTGCGGCAGGTGATGAGTCTTCTTGCTACCAGGTCCCACAGGCGGTAGGTCTTGTGAGCTCTCTCATAGCCCACCATCATGCACTTTTATGCTCTTGCATCTAGCTTGCCGCCACCCTCTCCGGCCTAGACCTATGCCCATGCGGTGCAGGCGAAGAATTTTAGGTGTGATGCATCTGGCTTCTTCCGTGACCATACTTCTTGTGGCGTCATCTTTTGCATGCCTGCCCAGAGCACCCGCAGGAGTCAGGTTGATAGTGTAGCATGCCGTTCTTGCCACGTCCGTCCAAAAGCATGGTGGAATTTTTGCATCAAAGAGCATGCTGCGCACCATATCGAGGATGGTCTGATTCATCCGCTTGGCCATACCATCGCTTTGTGGTGTGTATGGAGTTGTGGGCTGGTGGTTGATCCAGTGTTGCCGCAACTAGCCCTGGCATGCTTCATACTCTCCGCCGTTGTCACTTTGTATTGCTTTGAATTTCTTTCCAGTCTGCCACTCCACCATGCCGACAAACTCCAACATGTTTTCTCTGACCTCTCCCTTGGTTTTGAGGAAGAAGATCCACACCTTGCGGCTGTGGTCGTCGATGAAGGTCAGAAAATACTTGCTACCACCATTTGACATCAAGCAAAAGGGTCGGCACACATCGGTGTGAATCAGGTAAAGGGCTGATTGTGCTTGGCAAGCGTTGCACTCAGTGCGCGTTCCCTTGGTCTTGCCTTGGAGGCAAGGTTCACACATGCTGCCACACCCAACCACATCCTTCTTGCAACCATCCATGCCGTGGACTAGCTGTTGTTGCGGGATGACTTGGAGCGTGCTGTTTGCAACTTGCCCAAAACGTCTATGCCACAAATCAGCAACTTCGTCCTTTGCGGTAGAGGATCATTCTTCAATTTCCGTAGGTGTGCTCTCATGCGTTGATGCGGAGACCATTGCCTCCATGCACCGGCATGACCCTCATCTTCTGAGCTCTTTGTTGCCATTGTCTGCAATACGTAGAGTCCATCAACCCGTGGGACCTGTGCAACAAGATCTCTGATGGCGTAGAGGACCTTCATGTCCTCGTTCCTATCGATGACCGCCTTCTCGTGCGTGAACACCACCGTCATGTTGTTGTTGGCTATTCTTTCACACGGACAGGAGGTTTACCGGGAGTGAGGGCATGTAGACCACGTCGCGTACCCATAGATCCTTCTCTGCACCATTTAGGTTGATGCTCACCAGCTTGTCTCCCACGCCATTTGCGTTCAAAATAGTACCGTTTGTGCATCTGAACCGCCGCTTGGTGGGGCCGATGGAGAAAAATCCAACCTGGTTGTTGCTAGAGTGATGGTTGGTGCTGGAGTCAAGCCCGAAAGCTCTTGGCCTGAGCAGCGCCGCTCCTTTTGCCGGAGGCGTGCTATATACCATCTTGTTGGTGGCTTCTTTGCTGCCTTTGTTCCCACCGCTTCCGCCATCTTCCTTCATTGGCGACCTGCACTCTCTTGTCCAGTGCGCGGGTTTGGCACAGCTTCAACAGTTGCCCTGTTGCTTGGGAGCCTTGCCACCATTGTTGCCTCCACCGCCACTGCTTCCGTTGCAACCTTTCTAACCATAGGCTGACCCTCTGCTCCCGCGTCCACCGTAGCGTGCAACACAGGCTGAGAAGTTAGCCTCACTTCCGCTACGGCTCATGGCCTTGATTCGCACGTTGGGTCATCCTCCTTCCAACCGCCCATGACGGTGATTATTTGGCTCCAACTCTCATGTAGCGCCATGAGGAGGATCATGGCTTGCATGTTTTTGTCAAGGTCTCGGTTCATCTGGTGAGTCTTGCCAAGGAGTCGTTCAAACTTATATTAGAAATCGGGGATTGATTTGCCCTCATTCACCTTCATGCTGATCAGCCGTTGTAGAATAAATAATCAATTAGGGAGGGAGGTGGATTGGTGTACGTGCTTGATCTTCTCGTAAGCTTTGGAAGTCAGCATGTACCCGGCAATGATGGGAACATACTTCTTAGCAGTCACATTGCGAAGGAATGACATGACAATATCATTCCGTTCCATCCATGCCTCGTGCTCGGGTGAGTGTACCGCAAGAACCTACTCCTCTCCCTTTAGAAGCTTGATGGAGCCACGAACTTTCATTGCCAGCTCAAACTGCCATCTGCAGAGCGGAAAGTTGTTCTCCTCAAAGACTATGATTCCCCCCAAAGATCCGAGACCTTGCAGCACCGCTATAGCACTCATGGTTCCTCCATTTGTATGACCTGATGTAGCCACTGTTGAGTTTAAGGACTGCCCTGCGGCAGCCCCTGTCGTGTTTGGGAACTGCCCTACTGCAGCCCCCACTACTCTTGATGTGCCAGCCATTTTAGCTGTCCTTTTTTGCAATCTCGGTCTCTTCTACGTTGAGGCTCATGTAGGCTGATGTCTGCTACCTGTCTAAAGGTGCAATTCCGTTGCTTACCCTTGCAGCCAATGTTAACCTGCAAACAGAGAAGACACATCACACTAGCACACCCAGGGTCTAGCCTCCAAGGGCAGAGCTTGTCCTAGTTGGGACCAAAGTGTCGTGCTTCCAAGGGCACAACTTTTCCTTGGGCCATGTGTAATAGGTGCACTTTTAGCCATTGGGGCTGATGAAGTAGATGGAGCTGATGAAGCTAACTTGCGCACCTGGAGAGAGAGTGCTAGAGTTGAGCAAAGCGTGCCTTACAACTGGTCAGTGTGGGCCCATAACCCTTTGTCATCCGGCCCGAGGCAAACGGACTAGACAACAGGGCTGATACAATAGCACATATAGTCCGCTCCTAATGTTTCAGCTAGGAGAATATATCACCCTCAAGATCACGGTTCCACACTGAGCACTTCCTAGCCAATCACTTGCTAGCAATTGTGTCCACTTAACACTTGGTCACTTTCGCTCAAGGAGCTAGCCAAAGACTAAATCCTGGGGCCTAGACCAACTTGTGTCTTCTTTATAGTGTTCCTTCGTTGGATAACTTTGTGAGGAGCATCTAAGGCTAGATTGTGTAGTTATAATGGGGGAGGAGCCTAGTACATATAGTCCTAGGCTTGGCTTCTAAGGTGTGTGCATAGTGGCACTTCTGTGGTGGCCACTCCACACCACCTCACCAGCTCACCAATTGGCGCATCCACTAACCGCCCAGTGGCACATCCTCCTCATGCATGGAGAAATGTCTAAGAAACTTTCCCTCTGCAGGAAGGTGAAGAAACATCCTACGCACATCAAGGTTCGACCACAGGACATGTTGTCCTTAAGTCCAACATGCTATCCATTGCGCTACACTTCTGGTGTGTTGCCTGGACTTGCACCACAAACAAGGTTTGGGGGACTTAGTCCAAGGGAGCTGTGCATGCCCAACCGCTCAGTTAAGCCATAGCAGTGGCCATGGGACATACACGAAGAACAGAGGTTGCGCACAACAACGTGTGCGGACCATTCAAGACAGTGTTGAAGAGCGGCGCGCATTACTTTGTCACATTCATTGATGACTACAGCAGAAAACTCTATGTGGACTTCATGAACCGGAATGGCAAGGTCCTGGACCAACTAGAGGGGAATGTTGCCGCGGTGGAGAGGTAGTCTTACGGAAGGTCAGAGCGCTACGCATCGACAAAGGCATAGAGTGTGTGGGCTAAAGCTTGTGGATGAATGAAGAGGGCGTAGAAAGAGGAAAAACTATGCTGTACTTGCCTATGTCAAATGGCGTGCCAGTGTGGGAAAATTAGATGCTGCTAAACATGGTAATGACCATGTTATTGAAAGCGGAGTTACCTTGAAGCTTATGCGTGGCAACAGTGGGTACCACAAGCTACAACATCAAGCACACTTCTACAGCATTGTTGAAGGTGAAGAGAGGCTGAAAGACACCGCGGAAGGTTTTGAGGGGGCGTAAGCCAAGTGTGGCACACCTGAATGTGTTCAGGTGCAAGGTACATGCGATGGTGCAGGCTGCGCAGTGGAGCGACAGCAAGCTAGAGGCACGGGTAGAGTCATATCTCTTCCTTGGCTTTGAGAGCGTGCATATGGCATACCGGCTCTATGACATGTGCAAGGAGGAGGTAACATGCAGCCAAGACGTTGAGTTTGACAAGCAGCAAAGCTACATCAGCGGTAAAAACGTGGACGTGGTGGGCTCTCCAAAGACGGGGGAGGACATTTAGATTCTTGACTACGAGAAGGAGCCAGCAGCCACCAAAGTTGAGGATGCGGCATCAGTGCGCGACGGTACACTAGAGGTGGTAGCCAACGTAGAAGACTTTGGTGATGATCAAGCTAAAAAGGAGATCATACAAAAGGATCCGATAGATGAGACACCAAGGGTGCCTAGGCGCGCACTTTTGGCAAAGTGCGCATCGAGCGTCAGTGGAAAATCCACTGGACGAGCCGGCCGCGGTGATTTTTCACTGGAGCGGGAAGGATCCTCCGGGAGCCGTCCGGTGAATGACTCACCAGATCGTGGAGAGTTAGAGGTATCACAGGAGAGTAATGATGCGCCACTAAAACTGCCGCGCCGCAGCAGGAGGGAGCCAAATGCAGTGAAGTACTTTGATGTAAGCTCCGGTCGATGGATCGGCATAATGCAGTGCATGCTTGCTACATCAACAAAGCCGGCTACCATTGACGAGTCACTTGCACGACCGGAAGGGGATAAATGGGATGCAGCCATGAAAGGGAGCATGCGTTCATCATGGAAAATGACATGTGGAAGCTGGTTGAAAGGCGGAAAGATGCCAGATTCATTGGCTAAAAGTGGGTCTTCAAGACCAAGTTCACAAAGGATGGTGTGGTTGACAAATGCAAGGCGCGTCTGGTGGCAACAGGATATGCACAACGTAAGGGCAAGCACTACAATGAGAAATTTCTTTCTTTGCCAAGTCCACAAGCATACGGGCAATCCTTCCCGTGGTGGCCATGAAGGACATGGAGCTCCACTAGATGGATGTAGAGTCCGCTTTCCTCAATGGCATCATAGACAAGGAGATCTACATGGAGGTAGAAGAGTGTGTGACACCACCAAAGGGCAAGGTGTGCAAGCTGTAGAAGTCCTTGTACCAGCTAAAACAATTAGCTCGATGCTAGAACCAACAAATGAAAAGCTTCATGGCACAACTCGCCTTCAAGCGCTGTCAATCGGATCACGACGTATACGTGCTGTGCAACAAATAGCCCCATCAGATTGTCGCATTCTACGTGGACAACCTGCTTTTGTTCTTGACGGATCTGCCGGGTCTACAATGGCTAGAAGAGCACCTAAGCACTAGATTCCATGTGTAAGACATGGGGTAGTTGTAGTACTACCTCCGGATGAGCATCACGCAGAACCTTAAGGCACGCATACTTGAGCTGGGGCTGGCGAAATACTTGGCCAAGATGATGAAGCGGTACGACATGGAGGACTGCAAACCAGTTGGCAGTCCGGTCTCCACAACCTCTGAACCGAGTGCGGCAATGGCGCCGCAGACAAAAGGAGAGCCGAAGGATATGGCAGAGGTACCTTACCAATCGGCAGTGGGCAGCCTCATGTATGCCATGGTGGCGAATCGACCAGACCTGGCCTACCCTATGGGCCAAGTGAGCAGATACATGGCCGATCTAGGGCCCACTATACTGACAGGCGGTCAAGCACATTCTCCGCTACCCGCAGGTAACGCGGCATGCGCAGTTGAGTTTGGACGGCAAGGGACACTGAGACCCCTTGCGTCTTGTCTGCTATATGGATGCAGATTACGTTGGCAACGTGGACAACCAGAAGTCCACATCCGTCTATGTGTTCTTCCTCACTGATGCAACGGTCTCATGGTACAGCAAGAAGCAAGATTGTGTTGCCACTTCCACAGTGGAGAGTACATTGTGCTGGCTGAGGTGGTCAAGGAGGCGGTGTGACTCCGCAGGTTGCTGGAGGATCTGGGTGTGCAGTAGCAGGAGCCTATGGTGGTGCAAGAGGACAACACCGGCTCCATCTCACTAACCAAAAACCTTACACAACAAAGGATGAAAAAGCACATCCAAGTGTGTTCTTATTACGCATGGGAAATGGTTGAAAAGGGGTAGGTGGTGCTATAACACTGCAGCATGCACAACATGCTTGCGGATTGCTTGACCAAAACGTAACCCGTGGACCGGCAGGCATAAAGTGTGGCCAGGCTTGGGATGACTAGCAATGATGGGCTGGAGGGCGTAGCAGAAGATGATTGAGAGAAAGCAGGAGCAGTGGGTATGGCAGGTGCAAGGGGGAGAATGTTAAAGATTTGCCCCTCTACATGCCCAAGTGTGGTGCCGAGAGGTTCCAGCAAACCACCATAGAGAGGAAAATCATTGCAGTTGCATCTAACAGCTTCAGGATTGTTCAGATGCTAAAATGAGGAATTGCCCCTAAAAACTGACAAGTTGCTGAATCTCGTGAAAGTTCTTTCACCGGAATTGGACAAGTAAACAGGGAGATATGAGCTTCCAAAGTTGGGGTGTGTGCAGCGGCTCTGGGAGTCGGTTGCGGTTTGACTACCGGTGAATAATCAGCCAGACCAAGTAACAAATGTCCATCTGGGGATTTTGTTTTGGAAGGGCAGTGGAGATGTCAGGTGAATGATCCATTGGATGCCAATAATGCAGTTTGATACTGAGAGATTTAGCCAAAGTTATGGCTCGGGGTCTGAAACTCAGTAGGACATTTTGTTACTTGGGGACTTGGTGAAAAGTATGAGTGTAGGTCCGCAAACAGGTAGTCACCCACATCAATCCCCATCACCAAACTTGATGATTAACTCATCAAAACAGACCCCAAAGGTGCGAGGAGCACCACCACTACGTGGAGGGACATTTGCACCTCTGGAATGGCGTTTTGATTGGTCCTTGATGTGTGAGGGTGCCTTGGCGGGCAACAAGGTGTGCGCCGTCGACAGAGCGGCTGGTTTGGGGTACTGCGCTTCGGCTCACGGAGCGGGAGCTACAATGATCCGAATTGCACACAGCTTGGTGCGTTGAAGTGCACATGACTAACCCTATAAATGTTCAGGTTATGTTGATGCTCTAAACTAATGCAAAATTGTGTTATTCCCTTTGCAAAAGTGACTGTCTCACAACTTTCTTCCATTCCCAGAAACATAGTGTGAGGCAACCAGAAAGCGCATGCTTAAACTCAGAGCCCACACCAAAACAGAGAAAGCCATGAACACCAAGTGGAGACCTGTCGGGGCACGTTGGAACTGCCTCCACCCGTGGGCTATTCTCTGATAGACTTTAGACTACGAACCAGACTGTCTCATCAGATCATTGTTTTCCCGTCATTTCTCACATCCACGACACGTCTTGAGATCTTGTGTGCTGTCAATTCTTTGGTCCAGTTCAGTCAACAGCCATGCAGCATACATCACAAAGTCTTGCTAAAATGGCTACGCTATGTGTTGGATATTGCTAGCTTTGGCCTCATGTATGCTCCCACATCAAGTCTGATGGGTTCTGTGACAGTGACTATGCGCATGACAGAGGGGCTCGCAGTCGGGGAGGCTACATGTTTTGTGTGTGGGGCATGGCTGTGTCATGGCGCAGTACAAAGTAGTCATATGTGGCTCGCAGTGTGCCAGAGGCTGAATGCATGGCTGTGGGTGAAGCAGTCTGTGAGGGTATCTGGTTGGCACGGCTGCTAGAGACGTTGGGTGTGCATGTCCCCACTGTGCCGCTCTACAGTGACAGCTCTCGATTGTGTTGCAATGCTGCGAATGATGTGAGTATTGCACCCACGCACTAAGCACGTTGGCATTGAAAATCATTTATTCCAAGAAGCAGTTGAAGCAAGGGTCGCCCGAGTTTGCTCCATCAAGGGGACTAGCCAACTTGCTGAATTTATTACTGAAGTAGTTCCTTCAGCATCTCCCCATCATCAGCTCCTCAAGCTTGGTTTCACACCTGTCACGCTCATGTCCAAGGGGGTGTGTTCATTCTCCCTTACGAAAGTCTATATCCCTTGCCTGTGACCATGACTGTGCAGGGAATGCTGACACAAAAAGTGGAGACAACGCACAGTGAGCGCACGCACCACCAGTGGGCTGGGAACACTTCCGCCACTTCCACATGTGGACGCATCCCCCCTTGCAGCATTGCCCCAGTCCTACCTGGCAGCCATATGCTCGATCTTATCTGGACCAGACCTAGACCTGTCCTTGTTTTCATGCTTCCACCTAGCCTAGCCTAGTCAAGTCCAACTAGAAACTCTTGTGTCACTTGTGATTGGCATAGTTTAGCTCCAAACCTGAACACGAACCTGTGTGTTCATGAGTGGGCCTCAAATGGTAGTTTACCCTTGACAGGAGACAAGTGCCGGCAACCTCCGCTCACCGGCCGATGAGTGAGCTCGGTTAGCAAAACTCACCCCGTAGCTCTCTTGTCTGCTGTTAGTGTCAAAGCATGGTGGCGGCCATGGCTGCTGTGTAAACCCAAGCGTAACTTACTCGTTCCACAACCATTTTGTGCAAGTTTGGCCCCATTGGATTTGTGCCATCATCCTTAAGCTCATGGCCAATGGAGCACGCTGGGTGCACCTTTGTGCGTTTCCCTACACACTGTGACCAAGGGTTTCCGTGTGAGGCTTGCAAGTCTGGACACATCGAGTGGGGCAGCTGCATGCACTAGTAGCCCCACGCAACGCTCTCAGGACTAGTAGATGCATACGTCCATAGGGATCACATGAGTTAGCTGAGACTCACGTACCCGCACGGGGTGCAACCACTATTGGAGGGAGCACAGGACCAAGGCAGGGTGCACTGGATGACGCACGGTGTACTTGACGGTCCTGGGTCAAGTGCATTTCACGTTGCATGGTCAGTTGCACTCAGAACCACGGGGGCAGGGTCTTGTGCGCTTGACGGCACGGGTCAGCTACATTTTGTGACGCAAAGTTAGGTACACTCGGGATAATAGGAGTGGGGTCAGGTGCACTGAACAGCACATGGTCAAGTGCATTGAACTGCGTAGAATCCACACCATAGGATGCCATATGGTCAGGTTTACTGGACAGTGCAAGTTG
Source organism: Penium margaritaceum (assembly GCA_023375785.1). Taxonomy (NCBI): domain Eukaryota; kingdom Viridiplantae; phylum Streptophyta; class Zygnematophyceae; order Desmidiales; family Peniaceae; genus Penium; species Penium margaritaceum. Next base: position 174,014 of record SZWC01003585.1, read on the forward strand.
GGGTGCTCTAAGTGGCACAGAGGCAGGTGCTCTGAGCGGCGGAGGGCTTGGTGCACTAGAAGGCACACAAGGGCCAGCAGGAGTGGACTACGTCACGAGAACGACGGCTAGAGTAGACCGGTTGTCCCTAGCCAATGATTGGGCCAAAGGTGTACGAGCCCATAAATACCCGTTGGCATCTTTGAACTAAGAATTCTCTCCCATTCGTTGGGAGCCCACAACAGTATGGATGAATTCAATGACCAGAAAAAAGACACTGGAGAGATTGCGTTAGGTCAGCAACTCAAAGAAATCATCGTGAGACTCAAATACACAATGGCGCACACGATACCAGAAGCACTAGGCCTTCAACCATGGGGAGACACCAAGGAAGGCAAGCATGTAGCCCCGCGGGGAGAAATCGGAGCCCTGTTGGCCTTCAATGTACCAAACATAGGCAAGGGAGCCCAAGACACAAGCCAGAGCTCATAAGACTTAACATGGTCCAATAGGGGATCATGCGGGATGTGGTTCCAGACCCACATTATGCAGGAGAAGCTCTCAAAGGCAAGGGACCACAGAAGGCCACACTCAGACCGCATTGCAAAAATCATATGCTACATGGTGTGGTTCCAACTGTTGAAGATTTACCCCTCTACATGCCCAAGTGCAGCGCCGGGAGGCGCCGACAAGCCACCAGAGTGAGGAAATTCCTCGTTGTCGGATATGCAGACTCGCGGATTGCTGGGATCCTAAAATGGAGGATTTCCCCTAAAAGTCGACAAGTTGTTGAGTCCAGTTGCAAGTTGTTTCACTGGAATCCGACAAGTAACAAGGTAGATATGGGCTTCCAAAGTTGGGGTGTGCCCGGTGGCTCTGGGAGCTAGCCGCAGTTTGACTAACGATGAGTAAGTGACTCAAACAAGTAACAACATGCCATCTAGGGATTTTGCTCTAGAAGGACTGCCAAGGTGTACAGTGGATGATTCGCCAGATTTTCAATAGTGCAATTTTGTTACTGAGGGACCTAGCCAAAAACCTGGCTCGGAGTCCCAAACTCAGTAGTACAGTTTGTTACTCCGGGACCTTGTCAAAACTCTGACTGCAGGTCCACAAACGGGTTTCAGACTACATCAATCCCCATCACCAAACACAATGACTAACTCGTCAGAACACTCCAAAGGTGCAAAGGGCACTGCCACTATGTGTAGGGTCATCTGCGCCTCCGAAATGGAAATTAGATGGGTTCTTCATGTGTGAGGGTGCCTCGGCGGAGGACTTGGTGCGCGCTGCCAACTAAGCGACTAATTTGGGGTGCTGCACTTTGGCTGACATAGCGGGAGCTATGGTGATTTGAATTGCGCACCATTTGGTGCATTGGAGAGCTCATGAATAGCCCTACAAATGTTTAGATCATGTCCATGTTAAAAAACAAAGTGCAACTTTGTGTTATTCCCTTTGCAAAAGTGATTGTCTCACTTTTCTCTTCCATTCTGAGAAACATAGCATGAGGCAAAAAGAAAGCTCACGCTTAGACTCAAAGCCAGCCGCATGAAAGAAGATGTGAGAATAGAAGAGCGGTCAGGCCACGTTGGAACTGCACCCCAGTTTTTGACCAACGGTTGTGGGCCCACAGCCCTGACTGGTCTACAAATTGCTCATGACTTTCACGGCGGAAGGGGCTGTCATCGGGGACAAACATTGCTGTGAAGATTTAAGGTCTCCGAGTTGACGACTGCACGAATGGTTCAGAAGGAGACGTAGCGCATCCAAACGTACGGAGGTGGCCCTGGTTACGGGCTATGGAGGTGCAACTTTGAGCTGCACCTTGCGCATAAGCGGCTGCTGGAGGTCATGAAGGGAACAGAAGTCCTCAACCACGCAACGGTGACAGAAGCACTAAATAGGGCTTTTGCAATGAAGAACATGGAGGCGCTCGCTCATGCTGGTGGTGTCTGGGACGGCCGAGTTGCAGTGAGGCTACCTTCAAGGCTCACTGGTAGGCAAGGCTTGGCAAACATTTTGTGCGATCCATCAATCCCAGTTGTTGGTGAACGAAATCCTTGCCATGAAGCGACTCCTAATGTAAGTGTCGAGGAGGGAGACAACGTCATCACACCCATGCAACAGATGGAGTTGCTCACCTAAAAGTGCAATGACGTGGGGTGGAAGATCGACATGCAGCTGTAGGCAATGGCCCTCCTCATGGCCCATCCTGACAGTTGGAGCCCTCTCATCACTGTCTTGGGAAGATGGGCAGAGGATAAGCTCACCTATGGCGTGGTCACAGAGTACATCCAGAACGAGGCACAATGACGGAGCTGCGGGAATTCCTCGTTGTCCTGATCAACCCTTGTCACCAAAACCCATGGTGGTAGAAGCGGGGCAAAGGGAGGTGGCGGACATGATGGCGGCAAGAAGGGTGCCAAGAAGGGTGCGTATCAAAATTGCGGCAAGGAGGGCCACCGGGCCCGTGAGGGCACCGAGGAATCAAAGACCAGTGGCAAGGACACCAAGGGCAACAAGGCACAACTCTCCGGCACTCAAAAGCACAACCTCAAGAAGGCCAACCGATAATGCCTCGACTCCAGAGTGGAGGAGCATACCCAGGTCAAGACGGTTGGGTTCATCAACCACACCAAGTCCAGCAAATCCATGGTGGTCGCAAATGACAAGATTGAGCTGGCAGCTGGCCAAGGAAATGTGGATGTGGAGGGGGTGGTTGGTAGAAAGCATGTGTAGCACGTCATCAAGGACATGCAGTACGTACCTGGCTTGGCTGACATTGTAAGTGTCAGCCGCATGACTGACAAGGAGTACGAGGTGCTCTTCAGAAGAAGACGGGCAGTCGTGCAGAAGGATGGTGGCAACGAGCCTATGCTAGAGGCTAAGCGCAAGGGAGACCTTGACATTGTGTATACCAAGGTAATCCCTCCGGCAACAGGCTTAGCAGACCTGTAGGAACACAGTGTCAGCCAAGCCAAAGGAGGGGGAGCTCATGTAGAGCTCTGGCACCAACAACTGGGGCATGGCTCACTTGTAGTTGTGAAGGAGATGGCATAGTTTGAGCTGGTATGGGGGCTCATCATTGATTATGCGGAAGAGGGGACAGATGCAGCAAAGAACAAAAAGTGTGAGCCTTGCATTTTTGGCAAGGCGTGGTGCAAACCGTTCAACGAGAATGTGAACCGTGCCTCGGACCTGCTAGCGGTCATGCACTATGACATGTACGGACTATTCAAGATGGCATCAAAGAGCGGCGCGAGTTACTTGGTTATCTTCATTGATGACTACAACAGAAAACTCTACGCGCACCTCATGAAGCAGGAAGGCGAGGTCCTGGACCAGCTGAAGGAGTATGTTGCCATGGTGGAGAGGGGAAGTGACCTGAAGGTGAGAGCGCTATGGAGCGGCAACGGCAAAGAGTACGTGGGCTTTAGCGGGTGGATGAAGCAGCAGGGCATAAAATGGGAATATGCAATGCCGGATTCGCCTCAATCAAATGGGCGTGGTGGAGCGGGTGAGCTAGACGCTGCTGAAAATGGTACGGACCATGTTGGTGGATGCACAATTGCAGCAAAGCTTTTGGGTGGCAGCTGTACGTAGGGCGAACTACACCATCAATCTCACACCTATAGCGGTGCTGAAGAGAAAGCGCGGCTAGAAGATTCTTTAGGAGGTTTGGAGCGGGCGCAAGCCAAGTGTGGCACACCTAAAAGTGTTCGGGTGAATGGCGCATGTGATGGTGCAGGCTGCGTAGAGGCACGAAAGCAAGCTGGAGCCACGGGTGAAGTCCTATTGCTTGATTGGCTAGTAGAGTGCGCATAAGGCGCACAGGCTCTAAAACATGCACGATGAGGAGGTAATCCACAGCCAAGACATCGAGTTTGACGAGCAGTAAAGCGACATCAGAAGCAACAACGTGAGCATGGTGGACTCTCCAAAGACCAAAAAGACGTAAAGACGACTTTCCTTAACGACATCATAGACAAAAAGATCTACATGGAGGTGCTAGAGGGGGTTGAGACGCCGAAGGGCAAGGTGTGTAAGCTGCAAAAGTCCTTGTACGGGCTAAAACAATTGCCTAGATGCTGGTAAAAAGAGATGGACAGCTTTGTGGCACAACTTGGCTTCAAGAGCTATGAGCTAGATCACAACGTGTACGTGTGGCGCGACACACATCTCCATCAGACTATCGTACTTGACGTGGAAGAATTGATTTTCTCCTCAACACATATGCCGAACCTATAGCAGTTGAAAGAGCAGCTGTGCAGCAGATTTCAGATGTTAGACATGAGGGAGCTGGATTACTACTCTGGGGTGAGCATCACGCGCAGCCAGAGGGTGTGCAGGCTTAAGCTGGGGCGGGCCATACACGTGGCTAGTGTGCTTAAGCGGTACGGCATGGAGGACTGCAAACCAGTTGGCAGTCTTGTCTTCACGACCTGTGAACGGAGTGTGGCATTGGCGCTGCAAACAAAAGAAGAGCAGACGGATATGGGAGGGCCGCCCTACCAATTGGCGGTGGGCAGCCTCATATACCCCATGGTGGCAACTCGACCGGACCTGGCCTATGCGGTGAGCCAAGTGAGCAGGTACGTGGCTGATAAAGTACCACTACACTGGCAAGCGGTCAAGCGCATCCTCCGCTACCTGCAAGCGACGCGGCATGCGCGCTTGAAGTGCGACGGCGAGGAGCGGGAGGACCCTTTGCGTCTGATCTTCTATACGGATGCAGACTACGCTGGCAATATGGAGAAACAAAAGTCCATATCCGGCTATGTGTTCTTCCTTGTTGGTGTAGCGGGCTCGTTGTACTACGGATGGACTTCTGATGAATGATTGACCAGAACGAGGAACACAATGCCATCTGGGGATATTGCTCGGGAAGGACTGCCGAGGCGTCCGGTGGATGATTTTACAGATTTCAGTAGTGCAGTTTTGTTGCTTACGGAATTCGCCAAAAACATGGCTCAGAGTTCGAAACTTAGTAGTACAGTTTGTTACTCGGGGACTTGGTAAAAACTTCAACTGCAGGTCCGCAAACAGGTTTTGAACCACATCAATCTCCATCACCAAAGACGATGAAAAACTCATCAAAACAGACCCGAAAGGCGTGAGGGGCACCGCCACTATGCGTAGGGACATTTGCACCTCTGGAATGGCGTTCTGATGGGTCCTTGATGTTTGAGGGCACCTCGGTGGGTGACTTGGTACACGCGGGCAACTAAGTGACTGATTTGGGGTGTTGCGCTTCGGCTGAATTAGCGGGAGCTACGGTAGTCCAAATTGTGCACGGTTTGGTGTGTTGGAAAGTTCATGAATAGCCCTAAAATTGTTTAGATCATGTTCATGTCAAAAAACAAAATGAAAAATCGCGTTATTCCCTTAGCAACAGTGACTGTCTCACGTTTGTCTTCCATTCCCAGAAACATAGCGTGAGGCAACCAGAAAGCTCATGCTTAGACTCAAAACCAGCCGCACAAAAGAAGCCGTGAGAACAGAAGACCAGTCAGGCCATGTTAGAACTGCACCCCAGTTTCTGAAACCAGCACAGAAACACGTCGTTTTGCTGGGAAGTAGCAAGAGCAGAGACATGGTGAAAGAGACCGTGCTTAGCAAAGAAGGTGTCCATGTCACCAAGAAAACTCATCATCACGATCCAAGAGGAACATGTTGAGGGTGTGTGAAGACTGACGGTCAGCCATGACGGGCCATATGTGGAACACTAGAGCGGCATTGCTCTTGTGGGGGAGGTTGTAGACCCACAACATCCGAGTGAATTCATTAGTAAAGGAATGAGCATTGTGTCCTTCGTTGGGTAATAACTAAACAGAGACGGCATAGAGAAGGTTGTGGTCGACCAGATCCAATGGGCATTGTGCCCGGGAGGCGGAGTCAGGATAATTACAACCATGCAGGTTACACTGGATAGAGAAGAGGCAAACAGTCTTGGGCGGTTTCTTGAAGGAAGCTGCATCAAGGGATGGTTCTCGGGTAAAATCATGCCAATTAAAAACACGTGCATAGAAGATGACAAGGAAGGAGGCACGGAGGGAGGGCGGCGAGTGACGTAGTACAGATCGTCAAAGACAGACATATGAAGGACAACAACGTAAGAATCACAAGTGGTAGATTCAGTAGAGTTCTTCACAGAGAGACTCATACGTGTATAGGCAAAAATGTATCAAAAGCTAAGCTCTAGAGCAGGTGCACGAGCACGTTAGGGATATCCAGGGGGCTGAGCATCGAAGCGAGTGCAACGACAGGTCATGTGGTGAGTGGCACCGGAGTCAATGATCTAGGTACCACTTGCCTCACGAACTGTGCTCAACACTGGGAAAATCAGGGCCACAGAACACTCTGCAGGTGCCAAACACTTAGCAGGGAAGGGGAGAAACATTACCAACGGTACAAATCTGGGACTCATCAAACCGATTTTTAAAGCAAGGCCCAAAGTCATCACAGTCAGTCGACACTCCTCCACACACATTATCACGGGCAACAAACACAACAAGACAAGAAGAGTATGGACCACACAACTCTGTGAACACACTTGCACCTCCCTAGGTGCTGAGTGCCAGCATGTGACGAAGCTTCATTATGATGCTTTCACATGGCTCTACGGAATCAACGCCACCGGCGGTGGGTGGAGGGTCAGTTGCCGTCGTGGTCGCATGGCTGGTTTGGGTGGTGCTGGAAGCAGCATTTTATTTGGTATGCATGGCCTTAAGGCCTCACCTGACCCGTGTTCACTCAAGCAGTTAGCTTTCCTAAGCTGCTATGGTTGGCATGAGCTCATGATAAAACAAATTAGCTTCTACACAACCACGTTTGGCGAAAAAACAAAGGTTCAACCTAACTTCCTAAGCCGTGACTCATGGCACTAGGTAGCCTACAGAACCTAGAAACCGAGAAACTCAGACAACAAGCAAACAAAGTACAACAGAGTTGAGAACCGATCAAAGAACTAGGAAAAGGGGAGAGAAGAAAATCCAGTCTATAGTTTCAACCTGACATATCTCTCCCTCAATCCTCTTGCCTTCTATTTTGTCTTCTGGCCCTCCTTGGTTTCCTCTTGCTTTTTCCTGGTGCATCTTGTGCCTCCTCCATGGCATCTCCCTTGAGCTCATGGCAATGGGGAAGCCTTCAAATATTCCTCCTTTCTTGTTCTTGACGTCCTCTCAGTCCTCGCGACACCTTTGTTGTAGGGAAACACCCTCCTCCAATTGTAGGTCCTAGGAGAGGGAGAGGGGGTTAGAGAAAAGTAGAAAGGAGGTGGTGTGGACGCGGAAACTCCTCATCCCTTCCCAAAAAAAATCCATGTAGCCACATCGGAAAAGGAAGATGCTTTGGGGGGGGGGGGGATGAATTTAG
>SZWC01003586.1:27130-42764 GCA_023375785.1 Penium margaritaceum
TCCTCCTGCATGGCCTTTTCCCACAGCTCAGCATCAGCGGCCTCCCTAGCCTGACGCACGGTGGTAGGCTCAGCAGGGAGTGAGGTCAGAGAAGGGAGACCACTCGCAGCAAAACAGGCAGCAACATATCCTGCTGCAGATGCATCCAAGGCACTGAGAAACTCATGAGCAACAAGTGCATAGCCCACCGCTGAGCTAGGATGGACTACACTGATGGCGAGACCAAGGGTGTCAAGCCCTGTGAGCCTGGCTGTAGAGCCTGCTGCAGTGGGGGGTGCACTGGACCGGGTGCGACTCAGTGACTGAGAGGCGTGCGAGACAGACGTCTGGGGAAGGGCTCCGAGTCTCCCCCCACGGGTGTATGACTCAGGCACAACTGAAGGTGCCTCTGAAACTGGAGGGGAGACTGGCTCAGCATCAACCAAGGGTGCCTGTGAGGGGACATCACAGACAGTATGCTGGGGAGAGAGTGGAGTAGTGCCACCAGACAGTGGAGGGATACTGGCTGGGACGGACGTGGACTCTGACGACGAAGAGGGTGAAGAATGTGGGGTAGACACCGAAGGCGTATGAGAGGTGGCCGTGTGAGAAGGGCATGGAGAAGAGGGCACGGGAGAAGAGGTCAAGCTCGGGGAAGATGCATCAGCAAGGTCAGAGACAGGACTAGGACCACGGGGGGGAAAGCTTGAGGAAGACGGACCAGCGAGAACGGAGGCTGGAGTAGACCCACCCCCCCCAAGCCGACGGAGCGAGGACAGGGAGGAAGGGGGAGCGACTCGAGAGAAGTCGCGAGGAAAAGCATCTTCAAAGAACAGAGCATCGCGGGACTTGACTACCCGGGCGCGATCTGGATCCCAGAAACGCGAGGCCTTGGACATGGCCGAGACACCGAGGAAGGTGCACAGGTGAGCGCGCGGAATTTGTTTGCCGTCGCGCAGGTCCTCAGGAAGCCAGACAGCGGCGACACAGCCCCAGACGCGAGCGAGGCGAAGGTCAGCTCTGCGACCGTACCAGCGCTCAAATGGTGTGACATGGCGAGGGAGAGGACCATGGGGAATGCGGTTCCAAACCCAGGTCATGTAGGACATGGCCTCAAAGGAGAAGATGGGAGAGAGTGCCGACGCAACAAGAAGGGTGCGGACACCGTCAGCCAGAGTGCGATTCCAACGCTCAGACACATCACTTTGTTGGGGAGTGTAAGGAGCGGTGGTCTCAACATGGACACCATGAGAGGAGAGAAAGCGGGAGGTGGGCCCAATGAATTCACCACCGCGATCACAACGGAAAACACGAAGACGACGACCACACGCAAGTTCGGCCTGGGGAAGCCAGGACTTGATGGTGGGACACACATCACTTTTTTGCTTGAGAGCAAAGACCCAACGCATGCGAGAGAAGTCGTCTATGAGACAGAGCACATAGTGACCAGCGCCCCCAAGTGTGTCATGGGACAGGGGCCCCATGACGTCAACATGCAATAAGTCGAGAGGGGCAGAACTGCGTGTCTCAGATGTGGAGAAAGGAGAGCGATGCATTTTCCCTTGAGCACAAGAGAGGCAGCCAGGGGGACAAGGAGAAGAAAAGGAGCTGGCATCCAAGCCCTCAGCGGGTAGCGTGTGAAGAAGAGAATCAATGGCGGCAGTGTGGATGTGGCATAAGCGGCGATGCAGCAGCTGAGTTTGAGAAGGGGAGAGAGAGCGAGCAACATGCACATGGGCTGCAGTAGCAGGCGCCGGCGCGAAGGTAGGAACGCAAAACAGGCGATCGCAGCACGTGCCGTGAAGAAGAATGCGGCCAGAGATGCGATGAGAGACAGAGGCAATGCCACGGCTGGAGGAAAAGTCCATGCCCTGGTCATCGAGCATGGTGACAGAGAGCAGGCTCAGCTCAAGCGATGGAACATACAGGACATCAGGCAAGAAGAGTTCCCCCCCAGGGCCAACAAAGCGTACAACACCAATACCCTGTATAGGCAGCAGCTGACCAGAGCCAGTGCGAACAAAACGGATAGAGCCAACGGGGCCAAGGGATACAAAGGACGCACGCGACGAGGTCATGTGGTGAGTGGCGCCGGAGTCAAGGATCCAGAAGCCCCTGGACGCACGAACGAGGGCGGGGTCATGACTCATAGCAGCAACGGCAACATGCGGGACGAGACGCTGACCACACGCAGTAAGACAACGCAGTAAACGAAGAGATTTCCATTCTTCAATCCACGGCACATCAGCAGGGGGACACCCAAGTACATGACTGGACGACGGACCACGTAGCGTCCCATCGACAGCACACGCAAGAGGCTCTGGCCCAGAGCTGTCACTCTCACCTCCCTGATCACGAAGGTGGCGATGATGGACGGCGTGGAAGAGAGCAGCATCCAACTGGCGCTCATCATCTGGAGGGTCAGGAGTGATGACGACTCCGGCGGACACGCGACGGGAAGAGTAGGGCAAGGGCGCCCAAGGAGGAGCAGCATAGGCACTGGAGGGCGGGCCGTAGAAGACCGGTCCACCATACCCTGGAGGCCACCCCCAGGGTTAAGGAACAAGGTATGGCGCAGCTGCGGTGTGGTAGGCAGCTGCCTCGAGGGAGGAAGGGTGGTGGCGGGATGGTGATGGCGTGGGTGCGGTCTAAGAGGGGGCTGTCGGTGCGGCAGAACTACCGAAGGAGTGTGCCCAGTGAGCACGCATGGCTGAGGCCAGGCGCTCGTTGTCGGGCGGCGCTGGGCACTTCAGTGCAGAATGACTAGTGGCCCCACAGTTCCAGCACGTGACAACACTGGAGGTGGCGGAAGAGGAGGTTGTGCTGCCGGCGGTGGAGTTGGAGGTTTTTCCTTTGCCACGGCCGGATTCCTCGCCAGGACCAGATGCAGAAGATCCTCTGCCCCGTCCGCCACCTTTGCCCCGACCCTTCCCACCACTCCCTTGGTGTGCAAGGGACGAGGCCGGAGAGGTGGGTGCAGGGGAGGAAGAAGAGGATGAGGTAGAGGGAAGAGCTGTGGTCGTGGCGGCAGTGGCAGCACGATGAATGCGCTTGTTCTGTAGGGCACTGCACCAGTCAGTGAGGCGTTCGGAGGTGAACTCCCAAAGGGCACCAATGCCCAGTGGTGAGTCAGCGGGCACAGGTTCAGCAGCAAGACACTCAAGCTCAGAGGCTTTCACCTCCCTGAAGACGTCAGACAGCTTGGATATTAGGCCGTTGATAATGGACAGAACAGCGGAAGTCTGTCCAGGGGCAGCTTTGCGGAGGTCCTTCAGCAGACGCAGACTGCGAGCCCAATAGGTGTCCGCAGTCTCATCAGCACGCATGGACAGAGTGTTGAACTGGACAGTCAGCACGCTCTGTGTAGCGTGACCAGTGATAGTGGTGTGACGCTTGATGAGTGCGTAGGCACCGACAGGGTCAGCGGGTGTGCGATGCACAGTGTCAGCATTGTAGGACCCAATCTCATCAGTGAGGTCGTCAGGGCCAGCGCAAATGAGTGCGCGAACAGCGCGCGTAGACTCAGCATCAGTGGGAACAAAAGGGGGTTGAGCAGCAGGATTAGGCAGGTGGTAGTATTCCCAAAGCTGCTCACCTTGCGCCCAAGCGCTGAAGTAAACCTCCCAGGACGTGAAAGAGAGATTAGAGGTGAAGTGAGGTGGTGTGGAGTCAAAGTCTGGCTTGCGGTGCGCAGGCTGCATGAGGGCTTTAGCAGCGGCGGCGCATGCAACGGCTGCAGCTGCCACGGGGTCAGAGCGCTGAGAGCTAGTGCTGGTGGATGCGGAAGCGAGGTTGGAAGAGAAGGCAACAGCAATGTCAGCAGTAGCAGAAAGCGCAGGCATGGAGTGCAAGACAAGCTGCAGACGGTTGACGACAAGGTCGGCGATGTGGTCTGCATATGTGTCCTGATCGCCCTGCTTGGCACACAATTTGTCTTCAGCGGCACGCTGTGCCGTGAGAGCTGCTTGGAGAGCTGCGCGCTCTTTGCGGAGCTCTTCTTGTGGTGCCGCATACTGATCGTCGTCAAGGGCCATGACGTGCAACACAAGAGGCTAACAAGATGTTTCGGGCAGAGTTTCCCTTGCCCCAGTGGGCGTGGAGAGATAAGAGTGGGTATGTAATGGTAATATTGCACAGCCAAAGGAGTGAAGGTGCAAGGAGACACAGAGAGCAGAGTAAGAGAAGGCAAGCAAGCTCCAAGTGGTGGGAGAGTGGTTGCTCACCCAGTCTAGCGGTGTAGACACTACAAGGGAGACAGTGCTGCGACAGCTGATGCCGGAATGACTGTTACAGAAGAGGAAGCGGAGACGATGAAGTAGGCAACTCGAGTGAGGGCTGCACAAGTAAGGGCTGATACGGTTGCTGCAGCTGTGACCAAGAGGCGGACCTGAAGGCCGAAGGGTGAGGATGCTGCAGTAGTCGACACCTGAGCGGTAGAGTCGCGAATGGAGGTGACCGCACTGGAGAGTGATGTGGCAGCCGAAGCTGGTGCGGATGCAATGGAGTCAGCTGCAGCTGCAATCTGAGTGGCGATGTTGACAGTGGCTGCAACAAGGGGTCCCTGATCAACCGATGTGGCAGTGTAAGTGTCAATCGCCCGCCCTGCTGCGGTGGTAGCAGGGGTACGTGCCGCACGGGCCGTGGCCGCAAAAGTGGATGCAACAGCCGAGTTAGAAACAAGCGCAATCTCCAGCACTGAGAAATTGTCAGAGGATACAGGGACGGGTGCCGCTGACTGCGACGCTGCTGGTGAGGCAGTGCGGTGGTCAGAATCCTCTGTTCGCTGTCCAATTGTTGCTTCCACAGTTGGTGCTGCCCCAGAGTGGGCGGCACGAAGACGAAGACTTTGCTGACGGGTTCTATGAGCAACAAGTGAGCTTACAGGTGATGCCGGACGACGTTGCTCATGTGGTGGCCCCGTGGCTGGTGCGTTGTGCACCGTTGGAGAGTCGTCTGACACGGACTGGCAGTAGGTTGCGTACTCCGCGGCGTCGGTATGCGCAAAGTGCTCTGCGGGGTCGTAGTCCTCCCCCGGGTGGTAGCCTGGGCTGTGACACTGGCTGCGACGTTCCCACGCGCGCAGCTGCTTCGCCTCGTAGCGCGCGAGTATCTCGTCCGTGCGTGCTTGCTTGCGCCAACCCCTTGGTAATAAGGGGATAGGCTCTGACTCCGGTGGTGAAGCCAGGGCGTGTACACACCGCAGATGCAGCTGCCGATGTGGGTGTGAGGGTACAGACGAGAGAAGCGCCCGGTGCAAGAATGCACGCGGGCTCGGCAGCAAATCCGAGATGCGGAGCAGGAGAAGCAGGCTGCAACAGTGGAAGAGGCAAGAGGCCTGAGTCCACATAGACAGAGATTGTCAAGGAGCTGCTGCTGCGGGAGAAGAGAAGAGAGCCGCAAGGATCCGAGAGTGGAGTGCGGGGTTTGGGATTAGGTTGAGCAGCACCCTTAGCCTAGAGAGGCGACGGTAGTGTGGTGCCGTTGTGAGGCATCACATGGTGTGGTGCCACGGGCCGAGGGTGCGAAGAGTGAGTACCGACGACATGACGTCGTGGCACCTGCTCGGCGTCTCTATTCCACGGGTCCCAAATCGATGGAGCGTAGGGAGCGATCCCTCGAGCTCTGATACCAGTAGGTAGCGGCAAGAGGCTGCCTTAAGCTCTCACACACACTAGTCTAGGAGGGAGAGACATCCATGGACGGGGTGGGACGAGAGAGGTGAGAAACGTGGTTGAGAGATCAGGTGAGAAAACAACAAGTCCGTGAGTAACGAGCAAGCATGGTCTTAGCCGCAGTTGGCCGGGCCACCCACTCGAGTGACTCGAAGTGGGGCCCAGTCGCCACCCCGGGGTCGAACCTGACCGGTCGGCAAAACACCGCCGCGATTTCTCACACCTCAGAGCGACTGAGTGTGTGGCCCCGTATGATGAGCAACCCGGGCAAGAACCAAACAACCAACACAGCATGCATGAACATAATGCATGTATGCTGCTGTCTTTGCCGCCTCCGCCCAATACCGTTGTGTAAGGCCGGCGTCGCTCAACATGGATCGCACCATGTTAAGGATTGTGCGATTTACTCTCTTTGCGATGCCATTCTGTTGTGGGGAGTGTGGAGTTGTTTTCTGCCACTCAATCCCCTTGCTCTTCATCCACCTAAGGCACCCCGCATATTCACCGCCGTTGTCACTCCGGAACGCCTTCACCTTCAACTCTGTTTGCCGCTCCACATCAGCCACAAACTCCTGCATGCACGCAAGGACCTCACTCTTCCGCTTCATTGGGTAGAGGTAGAGTTTCCGGCTGTGGTCATNCAGAGTCGGCGGTGCCATAGGTCCAGGTCTCCTCCATCCTTCGTTGCAAGATTGGCGGCGTTGGACCCCACCCGGCTGCTGAGGATCTTTGCGCGTAGCAGGTACAAGTCCTCCTCCCTCTTGGCACGCGCAATCACCTCACCTTTGCCCTCTTTGCAGATGACGGCCTCCTTCTTTGTGAAGAGCACCTCAAGTCCCTTGTTGGTAAGTCGGCTGACGGAGAGCAGGTGTGCCCTAAAGTTGGGCATATGCAGCACATCGTAGATTGTGCTCGTGACAGGTTTGCCATCCACAATTGACTGAATGCGGACGTTACCCTCACCTGCAGCCACCTCTGTTTTTCCATTGGCCACCGTCATGCGTCTCTCCGAGGCGCCGTAGGTGAGAAATGCCGCCCTGTTGCATTGCGTGTGGTGGCCTGATCCGGAGTCGATGACGGCAACTCCCAAATCCTTCAAGTTGGTAGAGTTGTACGCCATAAGGGCGTGCTCATCTTTCTTCCCGCCCCGCTGCGACCGATCTGTTTTCTTCTTGGGACAGTTGCGCGCGTAGTGGCCCTCCTTGCCGCAGTTGAAGCACTCCCCCTTCTTGTCACCCTTCTTGGTGCCCTGTTTTGCACCCTTCCACTTGTCGCCTCGGCCTCCACTTTGAGGATGAACCGTGTAAGCTGAACTTGATGCCGCTGCACTCTCTCGACCGCCANATGACGGCAACTCCCGGATCCTTCAAGTTGGTGGAGTTGTACGCCATAAGGGCGTGCTCATCTTTCTTCCCGCCCCGCTGCGACCGATCTGTTTTCTTCTTGGGACAGTTGCGCGCGTAGTGGCCCTCCTTGCCGCAGTTGAAGCACTCCCCCTTCTTGTCACCCTTCTTGGTGCCCTGTTTTGCACCCTTCCACTTGTCGCCTCGGCCTCCACTTTGAGGATGAACCGTGTAAGCTGAACTTGATGCCGCTGCACTCTCTCGACCGCCATGTTGCATCCACTCATTGTGCACGTACTCAGCAACCTTCGGGTACTTCAGCTCGTCGGAAGGCCAACCACCAAGGACTGTGATCATGGGACTCCAACTGTCTTGCAAGGCCAGAAGGAGGATCATAGCTTGCAACTGAGAGTCGACCTCCCAACCCGTGGCCACGCACTCCGCTGCAAGCGACTCAATCTGCTGCATGATCTCCATGATGTTGTCGCCTTCGTTGGCTTGGAGGGTGACGAGCCATTTGAAGATGAAGAGCTGATTGGCAAGGTTGCTTGACTGGTAGATGGAGCAGAGTTTTGACCATGCGTCTGCGGCCATGGTGCATCCTTGGATGTGCCCAAGTTGTGGCGGGCATAACGCGGACACAAGGAGCGCCAACACCTTTTTGTTGCGCTTCTTGTATGCCTCCTTCACCTCAGCCGTTGCAGTCTCCGGCGGAGCAATCTCATCACCCTTCACAAGCTCAAGCATTCCTTTGTCGTCGAGGAAGACCTCAAACTGCCACCTCCACAAGGCAAAGCCTGTCCCATCAAACTTAAGGACAGCGCGGCTCCTCTCTTGCTCGCTGGTCGCCATGTCTTGCTGTTGGAAGCGTGAAATCAAGCTGGCTTTAAACCCCTTAGAGGCGTGGGTCCATAAACCTTTGTTGGCTTGAGGATGAGTGTGCACCCTGGAGGGTCCCTAGCAGTGGCTGGTTCACACCACCGACTGTTTCTGGAAAGATGAAACTCTGGAGGCAACTGGTTCCAAGGATGGCAGAAAAGTGGTTAGAGATTGAGGCAATAGTTTTTGGCCTCAATTGACTGGGAATGTACACTTAATCAAGGCTCACAAGCAGTGGAATTTTATAGCCACTGATCTAAGCTTTCCAGAACACCAAAGCATGCCAGATTTGAAGCTTCCTAGCAGATTCTATGCCATCTAGAGTGGCCCTTGGTAGGCTGTCCTTTTCCCACCTAGGAAGGCATCCCTTCCCTCATCTAGAAGCTTCTGCCCCTTCCTAGATTCCTTAGCTTGCTTCTAGTAGGAGGGAAGGTATCCAGAAGACCTAGACACCTCTAGATGCCTTGTAGGACAAGTCATCCCTTCTAGAAGGTGTGCCACCTTCCTGGACCCTCACCTGGCCTTCTAGAAACTTAAAGAGAAACTCTAGAGGTTGAGCTAGCTTCCTCGCATCTATTTTCCACCTCCCTTGAGGCAGGGCAGAATTGAACGAGTCGCGCTTCAGTGCCTTGGTCAAGAAGTCAGCCAACTACCGTACTGTCTCAACCCACACAATGCTGATGCTGCCGTCACGCAATAACAAACGCACATAGTGATACTCAACGTTGATGTGCTTTGTGCGTGTGTGATGAACGCCGTCATTGTCGGCAATGGCCATGGCACTCACATTGTCACAATGCAACGTGATGGATGCGACAGAATGACGCAACTCGGACAACAGACGATGCAACCACACACTCTCATAGGCGCCTGAGAGAAGAGCCATGTACTTAGCCTCAGCAGTGCTGCGTGCAATGCATCCCTGCTTGCCACTGCGCCAGGACACAGCTGTGCCACCAATCAGAAAGATCCTGCCAGTGCAACTCTTAACGTCCGGAATACCGGCCCAGTCACTGTCAGTGTATCCCATCGCGACCATAGACGGCTGACGGCGGAACATGAGACCTTGCCGAGGAGTCGAGACAACATAGCGCAGTACTCAGATCGTGGCCTTGTAGTGGAGGTGACGCGGCTCCTGAGAGAACTAGGCCAGGAGGTTGACGCTGAATGCGATGTCTGGGCGCGTCGTCGTCGCCAGGAACATCAGTGACCCGATGACTCGCAGGTACCTGGTCACGTCAAGTGGCTCCCCCACGATGGCTGGGTCGGGACTCTTCAGGTTGACCTGGCCACCAGGTGACATGGGTGAGGATGCGCTCGGCACAAGTGGCACGTCCTCCGCAAAGCGGGTGGACAGAGTCTGCACATAGGCGGCCTGGTGGATGTGCAGGACCCCCTGGGAGCGATCATGCTCGAGCTCCATGCCTAGGAAGACTCTGGCAGATCCGAGATCCTTCATCTGGTAGGCGGCGTGCAGCAAGTCCTTGATGCGCTGGATTGCAGCCGTGTTTGGCGATGCGATGAGAAGATGGTCGACGTAAACCAGAACAGCGGCAAAAGTCTGGCCTCGCGGACTGACAAATAGTGCGGGGTCAGCGGTGTTGCGTTGGAGTCCGCCTCGAAGGAGCTCGAACGTATTTCTTGGTTCCAGCACCGAGGCGACTGTTTCAGGCCATAGAGGGCCTTACGTAGTCGCCAGACTCTCCCAGTGCCGTCGTCAAAGCCTGGGGGCTGCACCATGTAGAGCTCCTCACCCTCTAATGAACCATGGAGAAAAGCATTGCTCACATCCATCTGATGCAGTTCCCACCCATGCTGGGCGACCAGGCTGAAGAGCACCCGGCTAGTGGAGAACCGGCCAACTGGGGCAAAGATCTGGTCGTAGTCGACCCCAGGAATCTGGGCAAACCCCTTGGCTACAAGGCGGGCCTTGTACTTGTCCAAGGACCCGTTGGGCTTCCACTTGTACCAAAAAACCCACTTGGTGCTGATGGCCTTCCGAGGCCAAGGAGGTCGTACACATGGTGCTGTCGGAGAGCAGCGAGCTCTTCGGCACAGGCGGCGTCCCAGTGTGCAGCCTGAGGAGAGGCTCGTGCCTCGCGCAGGGTGGCTGGGTCCTCCGGGCGTGTTGTGAAACAGACAGAGAGAGCGTTTGCATCTCGAGACCCAGGTGGGATGCGCGCGAGTGCGGCCACGATAGCGTGCCGATGCTCGTGATAGAGCATGGCGTAGCCCAGTGCGGAGCTTGGGTGAAGGTTTGAAATGATGGCCAAGGAGGTCAAGCCGAGGGCCTTGGTGCCAGGGTCCCCACTCACGACCGTGGGAGTGGAGGAGACGCGTGGACCCACGGGGGGTCGAGGCGCCTCGGAGCGTGGTACGACAGTCCACACGCTCGTTGATGGTCTGGGTGGGAGATTGCCGCCGGGGCCACGTGTGTAGCGTGGCGGGGCAAGAGATGGCACTGAGTTCGTCAGGCCAATGGAGGCAGACGGGGTTGCTGGTCCGAAGGGGCCAGTGGATGCATCCAGGGCAGCTGGCCCGGATGGGCCGGCGGACACGACTGGGGCTAATGGCCCGGAGGGACTGGCGAGCACGTCTAGGATTGCCGGACCGGAGGTGCCAGCGGACACGACTGGGGCTGCCGGTCCAAAGGGACCAGCGGACGCGACTGGGGCTGCTGGCCGGGAGGGACTGGCGGGCGCGTCTGGGACTGCCGGACCGGAGGGGCCAGCGGACACGACAGGGGCTGTCGGCTCAGAGGGGTTGGCAGACGCGACTAGGGCTGCCGGCTCAGAGGGACTGGGGAACGCGACGGGGGCTGTTGGCCCGGAGGGACCAACAGACGCGATTGGGACTGCCGGCCCAGAGGGACCGGGGGATGTGTCACCCGGAAGCGACAGGACGGAGGACATACTCACTCCCCCATGCGACGGAATAGACACAGACGGGCCGGAGCAAATGCGGTCGTGAGGAAACAGGTCCTCGAAGAAGAGTACATCCCGGGACTCGACGATGCAGTGCCGGGAGGGATCTCAGAAGCGCCAGACCTTGGAATGACGAGAGACACCGAGAAAGGTGCAGGGACGTCCGCGGGGGGTGAGCTTGCCGCCCTGTTGCAGCCACACCACGGCCACGCAGCCCTAGACGCGAGCCGCACGGAGGTCAGCGTGCTGACCGCACCAATGCTGGTAAGGCGTGGACTGGCGGGGAAGGGGACCATGGGGAATCCGGTTCCAGGCCCAGGTCATGTAGGCCATGGCTTCGAAGTAGAAGCCATCGGAGAGACCGGATTTGACCCGCATGGTGCGGACGGCGTCGGCCATGGTACGGTTCCACCGTTTGGAAACACCGTTCTGGGCGGGCGTGTAGGGCGCGGATGTCTCATGGTGGATGCCGCGTGAGGTGAGAAAGGTTGTGGCCTCGCCCATGTACTCACCACCGCGATCGGAGCAAAAGCGGCGAAGAGGACGGCCACACTCGCATTCCGAAAGGACTAGCCAGTCCTGGATGGTGCGGGCAACATCGCTCTTCTGCCGAAGGCAGAAGACCCACTGGTAGCAAGAGTAGTCGTCAGTGAGGGTGAGGACATAGCGGCCGCGCTTGCTGACGGACTCGGTTGGGAGAGGGTCCATGACGTCCGAATGGACAAGGTCAAGAGGGGCGGACGCATGGGAGGAAGACAGAGGGTACGTGGACCGGTGCATCTTCCCCTGAGCGCAATCAATGCACTCGGTGGAGCATGGGAGGGGGAAAGTCTTCGGGTCAAGGCCCTTGGCCGGTTGGGTGCGGAGCATGCTGTGTACGGCGGGAGAGTGGACGTGGCAAAGGCGGCGGTGCAAGAGGCGAGTGTGCGAAGGGGAAAGCGTGCTGGTGACAAACACATGGCCTGTGGCGGCCGGCGGGGAGGAGACAGAAGGGGAGGAGGAGAGATGGGGTACATGCCACAGGTTGCCACAGGCGGTGGCGTGCAGGATAACGAGACCAAACAGACGCAGTGACAGTGCCAACACCACGCGAGTGCACAACGTGCATGTTCATGCGGTCAAGTCCAGTGATGGACAAGAGGCTGAGCTCGTGTCCAGGGACGAAGAGGACGTCGGTCAGAAAGACGTCACCGGCAGGACCACGGAAATGAACAACGCCAACGCCACAGACAGGCAACACCTGTCCGAAGCCTGTCCGGATGTCGGAGACATCGCCTACAGGACCGAGCATATTGAAGGCCTCACAAGAGGCCGTCATGTGATACGTGGCCCCGGAGTCGATGATCCAGGTCTCAGCGGGGTCCTGGACCGGGGTCGCCAGATCGCTACCTATCATATGGCAGGAACCAAGGGACGCGGACGTGGTGGACGGAGGCGCGAACCGAGACTGCCAATTGTCAAGCCATGCAACGTCTTCACATGAATGGGTAGAGGAGACCACGGGAGACGATGCGACAGACAAGAAAACGGGACACGACCGTAGATCAGTCTATGTCATGCAAGGCAGGGTAGGAGAGCAGGAGGTGATGCAACTCACACTTCCCTGGGGAGGAGGGCGCTTCAGGCCGAGCTGGAGTGCGATAAACTGCTCTAGCTGACGCTCACGGGAGGACGGCCCAGGAGTGTAGATCGAGTGCGGAGTGACGGCACCGGAGCCCGGGTAAGGGAGGGACAGTGCCAACGACGGGAACGGAGGTGCCGACGGCAGTGGGTAGTATTGCTACGGCGAGGGTGTCTACTGGACTGGCGGAGCTGTCGGAGGGGCGAAGCTGCTGGGTGAGGTCAAAGTGTCAGGGCCAGCAGCAACGATGGCGGCAGAGGCGAGATGGCGCTCACGCTTGCGATGCATGGTGGCGATGACGCGCGCCTCGTCCGTCGGGATGGAGCACGTGTACCACCCGTGCCCGGGCTGGCCACAGTTGTGGCAGACCGAGCCACCGCCACTGGACTCGGTCGACGGCTGCTGCTGCTGTTGTTGTGGTGGACCCTTGCCTTTCTTGTTCCGGCTCTTCTTCTTCTTCCTTGAAGACGATGAGGTAGCGGCGGCCGAGGAGGCGACGGCCACAGAGTTGACGGCAGGGGAGGCAACGGTAGGTGATGCAAGAGCCTCCGTGCGATGGAGCTCGGACTCCTCGTGAGCTTCCTTAATGCGGAAGAAGAGGTCGTATGCCCAGGGCATAAGGGTGCCCTGGGCCGCCATGGTGGAGAGGACTTCCTGGGGGTAGTGCACAAAGACGTCCGTGTACGTGCTGGTGGCGCCGCGCTTGATGGTAAGGAGCGTGAATAAAGGAGGTGGAGCAGATTTGCCGAGACGACGAAGGATGTCCTCCGCCCACTGCCAGTAGGCAGTGACTGTCTTGGTCTCCCCCATGTAGAGGGATTTGAACTCCCAGAGCAGACGGCTGATCTCAGCGTCGCTGGAAAGGCGATGGGGCCTGATGAGGACGTGCCAAGCGGCTGCAGGGTATGGGATGTCGCTAGAGGTGAAGTCGCCGAGGAAAGGCTCTAGGGCCAGGCAGGAAGCTGGAGGGGCGACTGGGACGAGGGCACGGACGGTGCGACCAGCGTCATACGGCTGGTCGGCCTGGGTGGAGTCATAAGGGAGGGTGTAGTATTCCCACAAGCCCTCACCTTGCACCCAGATCCGGAAGCTGAGTTCCCAGCTCCGGAACTGCTCGCCGGCCTGAAGCGGCGGCGGCGGCGTCTCAAAGTCCTTCTGCCTGCGGCCGGTTTCCAGAGTGGGGCCGAGGACGGATGTCACTGTCTGCCGCTGGCGCTCAGTCTGCTGCTGTGCCACGTAGTATGTGGCAGCAGACACAGCTGGGCTGGCGTGCCCTGGAGGGACGAATGGCGGCGGCGCACTGGTGGCAGTCTGGGAGGCTACTGGCTGGAGGGCTACAAGTTGCTGCGTCAAGGCGGCGAGCTATTGCTGAAGAGCGATGAGGGGATCAGGGTTGCTGCCAACGACACCAATGGGCTAGTGCTATTGCTATTGCTGCTGCCACTGCAGCGGCGGCGGCGGCGGCTGCTACTACTGCTGCTGCTGCTGCAGTCGCTGCAGAAAAGGGGGGGTAGGGGTCCCCCCAACAGAGGAGGACCCCTCCTCAACTGGGCTTCCAGCCACGGTTTGGTTTCCCTTGTGTTTTTTTTTGTCTTTTTTTGTCTTTGTGTTGCTGATATCAGCAGTGGCTTGGGGCGGTGGGGATTCAACCCACCCCTTTGGTCTTCCCCCTTCCCTTTCTCTACCTCCCTTTTCCCTTTTTTGTTGATGACATCAGCAGTGACATCAGTAGTGACGTCAGCATTGACGTCAACAGAGGGGTGCTAATGTCAGCAGCGGCGATTGTTGGAGCCGCCGCTGCTGCTGTTGCTGCAGCCGCTGCTGCTGCAGCCACTACTGATGCTGCTACTGTTGCTATTGCTGCTACTGCTACAATTGTTGCTGCTGTTGCTGTTGTTGCTGCTGCTGCAGTTGCAACTGCAGCTGCTGTTGCTACGAGCTGCTTTGGCTGCTGTGGCTGCTGCAGCTCGCTGTTATTGCTGCACGCTGCTGCAACTGCTGCTCGCTGCTATTATAGGCTGCTGTTGCGAGCTGTAGGGGTGGGGGATTTTTTTTTTGTTTCTCCTTCTCGCCGTTTTTTGTTTCATTTTTCCTGTCATAGTGGGCAGCAGCCCGCTGTCTTCTGCGAGTAGCGGGCTGCTGCTCGCTGGCAGCAGCGAGCTGCTGCTCGCTGGTAGCAGCGAGCTATTGCTCGCTGCTGGCTCGCTACGAGCTGCGAGTAGCAGTAGGCACGGCTGGCTGCTGCCAGCAGCTGCTCGCTGCTGCTGCTGCTGTAGCTGGATGCTGGTGCAGCTCATTGCTGCTGCTGCACGTTGCTGCAGCTGTTGCGTGCTGCGGCTGCTGCTTGTTGCCGATGCGGGCTGCTGCTGTGGGCAACTGCTGCGCGCTGTTGCTGTTGCCGCTACTGCGAGCTGCTGCTGCAGGTGCTGCTGCTGCGGGTTGCTACGAGCTGCTGCTTCCGCGTGCTGCTGCTGGCTGTTGCTGCCACTGCTCGCTGCCGTTGCCTGCGGCTTCCGCTGCTGCAAGTTGCTACTGCTGCGTGCTGGTGCCAGTCACTGCAGCGTGCGTCGTCGCCCGCAGGTGTGGGATGCCGCCTGCCGCTCACCTCCTCACGTCACGCATGGGGGTCAGTGCTGCCGAAAAATTTCGGCAGCATTTCCCCTGGCCCAGTGGCCGTGGGAAAAAATCTGACGTTGCCACCAGGTGGGTCATTGCTGCCAGAAAAAATCTGGCAGCATTTCCCTTGCACTGGTGCATATGGGGGTCCACCGGCGTTGTCTGGCACCTGTTCGCCAGTCTTCTGCTGCTGCTGCTACGCTCTGGCTCTGATACCAAGCTGGAATGCCTAGGCAGCAGGTTGGGGCAATAGCGTTGTTGATGTAGCGTGCGAGCTTCCACGCTCGTTGCTTAAGTCAGCTGCCCCCTCAGTCTGCTGCTCTAGAGTCTAAGTCTGGAAGCTCTAGATTTGTTACTCAGAAACGCGCGGGCCAGAGTTAGCGCCAGAAAGCAGCTGAAAACTGAAAGCAACTGGTTAGGAATGAAGAATGAGCAACAATGGGAGACCCCTCCAAGTTCTAGCTCCCCCCCACTAGTGTAGAACTTGTTACTCAGCTAACCAGCCAATCAGAAAACAGTCCTAGACCTATTTTCTGGCAGGCAGGGTTTTCTCGGTGAGCCCTGCCAGACGCCCGACAGCCCAAAACCCGGGCGTCGTCC
>SZWC01003586.1:42874-71978 GCA_023375785.1 Penium margaritaceum
CCTAGACCTATTTTCTGGAAGGCAGGGTTTTCTCGGTGAGCCCTGCCAGACGCCCGACAGCCCAAAACCCGGGCGTCGTCCATTTTGCATGAAAACTGGACCATACCATAATACCAACGCTGCAAACGCAGTCGTGCAGTCAGAATCAGCTAGAAAAAGAGCAACAAGGAGTTATGGCTGCCTGAACCCGGGTAGTGCCTACGACAGTCAGTGACGTCAAGCAGGGCCACACAGCAGGAGATAAGGACTCTAGGCATAGCATGACGATGCAGACGCAATGCCACAACCAGGCATAGAGCTGAGTGCATGGAAACAACATCTGCAGCAGCAGTGACAGCCAGCGGCTCGACCACCGCGGAGGCCTGCCGATGGAGCTGAGCGCATCGTCGTAGGGAGGAGGCTTCAGCGAACAGTGCGTGGGCCTCAGCGCGCGTCGGCTCTACGGCGCGACACTTAAGCAGCGTCGAGTCTCGCCGTCAGTCATCTGCATGCCGATGTACACAAGCCGGGAGGACACAACTGAGTACAAATGAGAGATGCGCGAAAACCAACAACTGCAGACGGCACAACTGCCGAGGAAGTCTGCCGGTGGAGGTGAGCACGTTGGAGGGAGGTGTTGTGATTTGTGACATTCCTATCGACCTGTACAGTTTACTGTGACCACTTGGCCGTGTCCATACCAATGCAGATCCCTGATGCGGACCCAGGCGGCACCCGTGCGTTGTCTGGTGGTGGACTACCAGCTTGGAGCTGACCGAGGACCGTCCTAAAGTCCTGGACGCTGTCTGGGACCCTCTGCAGTTTTTGTGCAGCACGCATGATTTTATTGGTGGATTGGCCGTGGGCCCGACTTGCATGTTTTTGCATTGTGTGTCCACCGTTTGATGCTTGATGAGTGCATGTGACCAGTGGTAGCGCCTGGCTTGTGATTTTGCATGTCTAGGTTACGCACAGTGTAGCATTTTGACTTGTGTACGTAGAGTTACGGCCAAAACAATGGTTTTGGGCCGGTTTTAGGACAGATCTTGCATTCTCGCGTGCGACACCCATCGTCCGCCGTGGCAGGTACTTATGCCATGGACCTGTCACTTGTCATTTCCATTTGCAAATGCTATTGAATCATTCTAACACTTTACCTTGTGTCTCCTAGCCAGACCCTTGCCGTTGTGTGTACGACTTGTGACTGTCATCACCGTCTCACAAGGCATTGACGCTTAGTAAGCGGCTCAAGACAGAAATACTAGGCAGCAGGTTGGGGCAGCAGCGCTATTGATGGAGCTTGCGGGCTTCCACGCTCGTTGCTTTAGTCTGCTGCCCCCTCAGTCTGCTGCTCTAGAGACTAAGTCTGGAAGCTCTGGGTTTGTTACTCAGAAGTGCGCGTGCCAGTGTTAGCGCCAGAAAGCAGCTAGAAACTGAAAGTAACTGATTAGCATTGAAGAATAAGCAACAATGGGAGACCCCTCCAAGTTCAAGCTCCCCCCCACTAGTGTACAACTTGTTACTCAGCTAACCAGCCAATCAAAACATAGTCCTGGACCTATTTTTTGGTAGGCTAGGTTTTCTCGGTGAGCCCTGCCAGACGCCCGACAGCCCAAGACCCGGGAGTCGTCCGGTTTTCCTGAAAACTGGACCATACCATAGTACCAACGCTGCAAACGCAGCCGTGTGGTCAGAATCAGCTAGAAAAAGAGCAGCAAAGAGAAGAATAGCAGCATAGAGAACGGCTGCCTGAACCCGGGCAGTGCCTACGATAGTTAGTGACGCCAAACAGGGCCACACAGCAGGAGACATGGACCCTAGGCACAGCATGACGCTGCAGACGTAATGCCACAACCAGAAACAGAGCTGGGTGCATGGAAACAGCATATGCAGTGGCAGTGACCGTCGGCGGCCCGACCGCCGAGGAGGCCTGCCGATGGAGCTGAGCGCATCGCCGGAGGGAGGAGGCTCCAACGAACGGTGCGTGGGCCTCAGCACGCATCGGCTCCACCAAGCAACACTCCTACAGCGTTGAGTCTCGCCGTCAGTCATCTGCACGCCGATGTACACAAGCCGGGAGGACACAATAGAGTACAATGAGAGATGCGCGAAAACCAAGACTCCCCCATGACTCACAGGCGTATTGCACATGTGCGGGCAGAGACACAGTCAAAGACCAGACTCCCCCAGGCCACGTAGAGACGCAAGCATGGACAAAGAGAGCCACTCATGGACGCACGCCGACCGAACTCACAGCCTTCTTGAATGAGTCGCGCTTCAGTGCCTTGGTCATGAAGGCAGCCAACTGCCGTGCTGTCTTAACCCACATGATGCTGATGCTGCCGTCATGCAACAACGAACGCACATAGTGATAATCAACATTGATGTGCTTTGTGCGTGTGTGATGCACGCCGTCATTGTCAGCGATGGCTATGGCACTCGCATTGTCACAATGCAATGTGATGGATGCGACAGGCTGACGCACCTCGGACAACAGACGACGCAACCACACACCTTCACACGCGCCTGAGCCAAGAGCCACGTACTCAGCCTCAGCAGTGCTGCGTGCAATGCACCCGTGCTTGCCGTTGTGCCAGGACACAGCTGTGCCACCGATCAGAAAGATCCAGCCTATGCGACTCTTACTGTTTGGACTGCCGGCCCAATCACTGTCAGTGTAGCCCACCGCGATAACAGACGGCTGACGGCGGAACATGAGACCTCGCCAAGGAGGTGAGACGACATAGCGCAGTACTCGGATCACGGCCTCGTAATGCAGGTGACGCGACTCCTGAGAAAACTGGGCCAGGAGGTTGACGGCGAATGCGATGTTTAGGTGCGGCGTTGTCGCCAAGAACATCAGTGACCCGATGACTCGCAGGTACGTGGTCACGTCAACTGGCTCCCCCACAACACCTGGCCATCGGGTGACATGGGTGAGGATGCGCTCGGTACACGTGGCAGGTCCTCTGCAAAGCGGGTGGACAGAGTCTACACATAGGTGGCCTGGTAAATGTGGAGGACCCCCTGGGAGCGATCATGCTCAACTCCATGCCTAGGAAGACTCTGGCAGATCCGAGATACTTCATCTGGTAGGCGGCATGTAGCAAGTCCTTGACACGCTGGATGGCAGCCGTGTCTGGGGACGCAATGAGGAGATCGTCGACGTAAACTAGAACAGCAGCGAAAGTCTGGCCTCGCGGATTGAAATACAGTGCGGGGTCAACGGTGCTGCTCTGGAGTCTGCCTCGAAGGAATGTGCTCCTGATTTCTTGGTTCCAGCACCGAGGCAACTGCTTCAGGCCATAGAGGGCCTTACGTAGTTGCTAGACTCTCCCAGTGCCATCGTCAAAGCCTTGGGGCTACACCATGTAGAGCTCCTCACCCTCCAATGAACCACGGAGAAAAGCGTTGTTCACATCCACCTGATGCAGCTCCCACCCATGCTGGGCGACCAGGCTGAAGAGCACCCAACTAGTGGAGAACCCGCCAACTGGGGCAAAGATCTCGTCGTAGTTGACCCCGGGAATTTGGGCAAACCCCTTGGCTGTAAGGCGGGCCTTGTACTTGTCCAAGGAACCGTCGGGCTTCCACTTGCGCCGAAAGACCCACTTGACGCCGATGGCCTTCTGACCTGGAGGAAGGTCGAAGAGGTCGTACACATGGTGCTGTCGGATAGTAGCGAGCTCATCGGCGCAGGCAGCGTCCCTGTGTGCAGCCTCAGGAGAGGCTCGTGCCTTGCGTAGGGTGGCTTGGTCCTCCGGGCATGCTGTGGAGAGGACTGAGAGAGCGTGTGCATCTCGAGCCCCAGGTGGGATGCCCGTGAGTGCAGCCACAACAACGTGCCGATGCTCGTGATGAAGCATGGCGTAGCCCAGTACAGAGTCCGGGTGAAGGTCTGCAACGATGGCCGAGGTGGTCAAGCCGAGGGCCTTGGTGCCAGTGTCCCCACTCACGACCGTGGGAGTGGAGGAGACACGTGGAGCCACGGGGGGTCGAGGCACCACAGAGCACGGTGCGACAGCCTGTGCGCTCACCGACGGTCTGGGTCGAAGGCTGCCGCCTGGGCCACGTGTGTAGCGTGGCAAGACAGGAGATGGCACTGAGTCCGACGGGCCAATGGAGGCACACAGGGTTGCTGGCCCGGAGGGACCAGCGGATGCAACCGGGGCAGCTGGCCTGGATGGGCCAGCGGACGCGACTGGGGCTGCTGGCCCGGAGGGGCCAGTGGACGCGACTGGAGTTGCTAACCAGGAAGGGTGAGCGGGCGCAACTGGGGCTGCCGGTCCGGAGGGACTAGCGGACGCGACTAGGGCTGCTGGCCCGGAGGGACCGAAGGACGTGACTGGGGCTGCCGGCCCGGAGGGACCAGCGGACGCATCTGGGGCTGCCGGCCCGGAGGGACCAGCGGACGCGTCAAGGGCTGCCGGCCCAGAGGGACCAGCGGACGCGACTGGGGCTTTCGACCTGAAGGGACCGGCGGACGCGTCTGGGGCTGCCAACCCGGAGGGACCAGCAGACACGACTGGGGCTGCCGGCTCAGAGGGACTGAGGGATGTGTCACCCGGAAGCGGCAGGATGGAGGACGGACTCACCACTCCCAGATGCGATGGGATAGACACGGACGAGCCGGAGCGAATGAGGGCACGAGGAAACAGGTCCTCCAAGAAGAGGGTATCCCGGGACTCGACAATGTAGTGCCGGGAGGGATCCCAGAAGCGCCAGGCCTTGGACTGACAAGAGACACCGAGGAAGGTGCAGGGACGTCCGCGGGGGGTGAGCTTGCCGCCCTGCTGCGAGGCAGGCAGCCACATAATGGCCACGCAGCCCTAGACGCGAGCCGGGCGGAGGTCAGCTTGTTGACCGCACCAATGTTGGTACGGCGTGGACTGGCGGGGAAGGGGACCGAGGGGAATCCTGTTCTCGACCCAGGTCATGTAGGCCATGGCTTCAAAGTAGAAGCCATTGGAGAGACCGGACTTGACCCGCATGGTGAGGACGGCGTTGGCCATGGTACGGTTCCATCGTTCGGAGACACCGTTCTGGGCAGGCATGTGGGGCGTGAATGTCTCATGAAGGATCCCGCGTGAGGCAAGAAAGGTTGTGCCCTCACCCATGTACTCACCACCGCGATTGGAGCGAAAGCAGCGAAGAGAGCGGCGACACTCGCACTCCGCAAGGACAAGCCATTCCTGGATGGCTCGGGCGACATGGCTCTTTTGCCGAAAGCAGAAGACCCAACGGTAGCAAGAGTAGTCGTTAGTGATAGTGAGGACATAGCGGCCGTGCTCGCCGACGGACTCAGTGGGGAGAGGGCCCATGACATCCAAATGGACAAGGTCAAGAGGGGAGGACGCACGAGAGGAAGACAAGGGGTACGTGGACTGGTGCATTTTCCCCTGAGCGCAATCAATGCACTCAGAGGGGCACGGGAGGGGAAAGTTTCTAGGTCAAGGTCCTTGGCTGGCTGGGTGCGGAGCATGCTGTCTACGGCGGCAGAGTGGACGCGGCAAAGGTGGCGGTGCAAGAGGCGAGTGTGCGAAGGAGAAAGCGTGCTGGTGACAAACACATGGCTTGTGGCGGCCGACCAGGAGGAGACGGAAGGGGAGGAGGAGAGACGAGGCACATGCCACAGGTTGCCACGGGCGGTGGCATGCAGAACGACGAGACCAGATGGATGCAACGACACAGTGGCAATGCCACGCGAGTGCACAATGTCCATACTTATGCGGTCAAGGGCAGTGACGGACAGGAGGCTTAGCTCGAGACCAAAGACGAAGAGGACATCGATCAGAAAGACGTCACCAGCAGGACCACGGAAACGAACGACGGTAACACCACGGACGGGCAACACCTGTCCGGATCCCGTCCGGACACCGGAGACATCGCCTACAGGACCGAGCATACTGAAGGCCTCACAAGAGGCCGTCATGTGATGCGTGGCCCCGGAGTCGATGATCCAGGTCTCAGTGGGGTCTTGGACCGGGGTCGCCAAATCGATAACGGTCACGTGGTAGCAAGCAAGGGACGCGGATGCGGTGGAAGGAGGCACAAACCGAGACTGCCAATCGTCAAGCCACGCAACGTCGTCATAGGAAGGGGCAGAGGAGACCATGGAAGACGACAAGACAGATGAGGAAACAGGACACGACCATAGTTCAGTCTCACTCATGCAAGGCTGGGCTGGAGAGTAGGAGGTCATGCAACTCGCACTTCCCTGGGGAGGAGGGCGTGTTAGGCCAAGCTGGAGTGCGATGAACTGCTACAGCTGACGCCCATGGGTGGATGGCCGGGGAGTGTAGACCGAGTGCAGAGTGACGGCACCGGAGCCCGGGTAAGGGAGGGACAGCGTCGGTGACGGGAACGGAGGCGCCGGCGGCTGCGGATAGTACTGCTGCGTCGCGGGTATCTGTTGGATTGGCGGTGCTGGCGAAGTGGTGGAGCTACTGGACGAGGTCGAGGTGTCAGGGCCGGCGGCAGCGACGGCAGCGGAGGTGAGACGGCGCTCCCGGTGGCGATGCATGGTGGCAATGACGCGCGCCTCGTCCGTCGGGAGAGGGCACGTATACCACCCGTGCCCGGGCTGGCCACAGTTGTGGCAGACCGAGCCACCAACGCTGGACCCGGTCGGCGGCTGCTCCTACTGCTGTTGCGGTGGACCCTTGCCTTTCTTGTTCCCACTTTTCGTCTTCCACCCCAAAGACGATGAGGTAGCTACGGCGGGGGAAGCGACGGCCACGGAGGCGATGGCAAGGGAGGCGATGGTAGGGGATGCAAGAGGCTTCTTGCGCTGGAGCTGGGACTCAAGACAAGCTTCCTCAATGCGGAGGAAGAGGTCGTATGCCCAAGGCATGAGGGTGCCCTGGGTTGCCATGGTGGAGAGGACATCCTGGGGTTAGTGCACGAAGACGTCCGCATACGCGCTGGTGGCACCACGCTTGATGGTGAGGAGCACGACCAAAGGGGGTGGGGCAGATCTGCCGAGACGACAAAGGATGTTCTCCGCCCGCTGCCAGTAGATGGTGACCGTCTTGGTCTCCCCCATGTGCAGGGAGTTGAAGTCCCGGAGCAGATGGCTGGTTTTAGCGTCGCTGGATAGGCAATGGGGCCGGGTGAGGACGTGCCACGCTGCTGCAGGGTCTGGGGTGGCGCCAGCGGTGAAGTCGCCGAGGAAAGGCTCGAGGGCCAGGCGGGAAGCCGGAGGGGTAACTGGGACTAGGGCACGGACGGCGCGACCAGCGTCATACAACTAGTCGGTTTGGGTGGGGTCATAAGGGAGGGTGTAGTATGCCCACAGGCCCTCACCCTGTGCCTAGATCCGGAAGCTGAGCTCCTAGCTTCGGAACTGCTCGATGGCCTGAAGTGGCGGGGGCGGCGTCTCAAAGTCCTTCTGCATACGGTTGGCGCCCAGAGTGGGGCCAAGGACGGAGGTCACTGTGTGCTGCTGGCGCTGAGTCTGGTGCTGCGCCAGGTAATGCGTAGCAGCAGACATAGTGGGGCTGGCGTGCTTGAGAGGGATGAATGGTGGCAGCAGACTGGTGGATGACTGGGAGGCCAATGGCTGTAGTGCTGCAAGCTGCTGCGTCAAGGCGGCGAGCTGTTGCTGAAGAGTAGCCAAGGGGTGAGGGTTGCCAACAGCGACGGCAGAGGGCTTCTGTTGCTGCTGCTGCTATGCTGCTGCTGCTACTACTACTACTACTGCTACTGCTGCTGCACCTACTGCTGATGCTACAGCTCCTGCAGCTGCTGTAGGAAAGGGGGGCTGGGGGTCCCCCCAGTAAGGAAGGATCCCTCCTCAGAGTGGCTGTTAGTCATGGTGGCTTATGGTGCCTCTCTTCCCCTTTTGTTTGTTTTGCTTTGTCTTGTTTCCTTGTTTTTGCTTTTTGGTTTTGTTTTTGTTGAGTGCTGGTGGTCCCAGAATCCTTCGCCTTTGAAGGATTTGCCTACATGACGTGGGTCTAGAGCCGCCTCACGCACGGTCCCCTTCTGGACCACGTTATACCTTATGAGCTCTGGTTTGGCCACTGTGCTGATCTGCGTCACGCTCGTCTTTGGGGATCCGTGGATTTTGTGTGGTACACCAAGGATCAGCATGACTCCAAGGTCTCCCCGCGGGGTCACTTATGGGCCTTTGTGGGCATCTCCCCACGGTCGAAGGCTTGGCGGTTTTCGGATCCCGCCCATTGTCGCATCGTTGAGTCGCGTGACACGCTCTTCTTTGAGTTTCTTACCTTCCGTGACATGATGTCTATCATGTCGCAGTCCACCATGCACATTCCTACGTGTGAGGCTTCTCGATGGATGGGGGAGTCTGGGTCTGTGAGCACCTCTCGTTTGGCTAATGTGTCCGTTCGAGCCCCCTCCACTTCTCGGTCTCCGGCTCTTGATAACCCATCGAGCATCGCTGTCAGCCCAGAGACCTCTCTAGCCCAGCTGCTTTCTACCCCTGTTCCCTTGTACTCCAAAGGCACTCATGAATCTGTACCTTTGTCAACCAGTACTCTTGCCTCTATGCGTAGTCCTGCCTTGACTCTTACTCTTGCTGCCCCACCCAGTCTTGTGTCCCCCATCATTTCACTAGCATCTCCTCATACTGCATCACCTGCCCTTTGGCCTCCGTCCTCACCAAACGTGGTCGTGCCTATCATTGAGCCTAAGGTGAGTCCCTCAAGCCCAGGCTAATCGCAAGAGCCCGGTGGTCATCTTCGACCATTTGTCTGTGCACTCCAGCAGGTGTCAGGTCTCGCACCCACGCGCTCCACTCGTAGTGTCGCGAGTGGTGATCTTAGCACAAAGGCCCTAAGTCTGAGTGTCCACACACATCACACAGAGGTACATCCAGCGTGCCCTGTAGGGCATGATCTGGTCACTCACAAGTTTCGTATCGCTTGTGACGCAACACCTCACCTCGTAGTCGTCAGGCCTAGCTCTAAGGCATGTGCACTTTCCACTGAGACTCTCCCTCTAGGGCGCCTGATTCGGGCGCAGTGAGAGAAGCTCTATCATGAGAGGATGAAGATGCCTTGCGTGCTGCCTGTGAGGAAGAGCTTCATGCCATCTGAGAGCACGGAGTTTACGAGCTAGTTGACCTTCCACCTGGGAGGAAGGCTATTCAGGTCATGTGGGTCTTTCGTAAGAAAGTGAAGCCGGATGGCTCACTAGAATGCCACAAGGCTCGCTTGGTCATCAAGAGGTATTCTTAGATCAAGGACATTGATTACACTGACACATTCACCCCTGTCGGCCGTATGACCTTAGCTCATGCTCTATTTGGTGTGGTGGCTGAGCATGGCTGGAAACTGCACCAGATGGACATGAACATTGTGTTCCTCCATGGCTCCATGGAGGAGGAGATTTACGTGGCCCAGCCACCAGGCTTTGAGGATGGTGACAAGGTGTAGCCCTTGCGCAAGTCCTTGTACGGCCTCAAGCATTCTCCTCGGTGCTAGAACCAGGAGATTACAGGCACCCTGACTGGTGCGGGATATGTACAGAGCGAGGCAGATCCCTTTCTTTTCAACCGACAAACGCCTGAGCGATTCAGCGCCATCCTAGTCTATGTAGACGACCTTCTGATCTTGTCTCCTTCCATGGAGGCTGTGAAGGAGGCCAAGGCGGTCCTTTAGACTGCCTTTAGGATGACAAATCTTGGTCCTGCAACAGTGTTTCTTGGCACGGTGATAATGTGAGACCGAAGACGTCAAACACTTCTGTTGCATCAGGCGCGATACGCACGTGTTGTGGAGGATCGCTTTAGTGACCACCTTGGTGATGTGTCCACGGCCTCCATACCTCTCACACCCGACAGGCAAGATGCCCTGAAGGTGGACGATCCTACACAACTAGGGGAGAATGTGGATGCGACCTTGTATCTCTGCCTCATTGGATCTCTGATGTACCTGGCCACTACCAGATTCCGCCGGCAGTGTTTGGTAGTTCTTGACGGCTACATCGACAGCGACTGGGCTAAGAGTCCAGTTGGAAGCAGGGTTGCATTGCAAGTGGTCGCACATAGTCGCACCGTTTACATGTTTCTGCTCAGGACTACCGTTGTGTCCTGGCACAGTGGGAAGAAGGGCGGCATTGCATGTAGCGCGTCGGAGGCAGAGTATGTTGCTCAGGATGCAAGGGCTACTGAGGCAGTGTTCCTAGAGCTGGGTCAGTCAGTGCCCGTCATTGTGCTTCGCTACAACAACCAGAGTGCTCTCGCCATCGCGGAGAACTCTGGTGTGTTTCATGCTTGTGTGAAGCACATTGCGGTTGAGCATCACTTTGTGCGTAATCTTGTGGAGCGACACGGGATCTTTGTCATATGGGTCGGCACTGACATGCACCGTGTTGATTTCTTGTCGAAGGCACTGGTGCGCGTGAAGTTTCTGGTGGCAATTCATTGTGTTGGGCTTCATCCCTTGCGTGAGAGTGGTTGAGTGCAGGGTGTGATTGTGCTTGTGTCATGAATGTTTCTGCACTCGTTGTTGCACTCGTTTCAATGGCTGCACGTGTATGGACATGCGTACCATCAGGTCATGGGGGAGTGTTGTGATTCGTGACATTCCTGTTGACCTGTACAGTTTACTGTGACCACTCGGTCGTGTCCATGCCTGTGTAGATCCTTGATGCGGACCCAGGCGGCACTCGTGCGTTGTCTGGTGGTGGACTACCAGCTTGGAGCTGACAGAAGACCGTTCCAGAGTCCTAGACGTTGTCTGGAACCCTCTGCACTTTTTATGCAGCATGCAATATTTTATCGGTGGACTGGTCGTGGGCCCGACTTGCATGTTTTTGCATTATGTGTTCACCGTTTGATGCTAGATGCATGCATGTGACCAGTCGTAGCGTCCGACTTGTGATTTTGCACGGCTAGGTTCAGACGGTGTAGCGTCTGACTTGTTTATGTAGAGTTACGGCCAAAACAGCGGGTTTGGACCGATTTTAGGATAGATGTTGCACTGTCGTGTGCGATTCTCATCGTGCGCCACGGTAGGTACTTAGGCCATGGACCTGTCACTTGTCATTTCTCTCTACAAATGTTATTGAAGCATTATGACACTTTGCCTTGTGTCTCCTAGCTAGACCCTTATCGTTGTGTGTACAACTTGTGACTGTCGTCACTGTCTGACAAGGCACAGACACCTAGTCAATGGCTAAGTCAATAGGAAGCTTTCATGCATCTTCTCTGACCCAACAATCATCACTGTCGACCAAGAGGAGGAGGCTCCATCAAGATGCACATAGACCTCAGCGTGCATCGACTCCACCAGACAACACTCCAGCAGTGTCATGTCTCGTCGTCAGTCTGCATGCCAATGTACACAAGCCGGGAGGATACAACAGAGTACAATGAGAGATACGTGAATACCAACACTCCCCCATGACTCACAGGCGTTGTGCACATGGACAAGCAGAGAACACAGAGACCAAGGGGATAGGGGTAGAGAGAGAAGACCTCATGGGCGCACGCCGACCGCACGCACAGCCTTCTTGGAGGAGTCATGCTTCAGTACCTTGGTCAAGAAGTCAGCCAACAGCCGTGCCATCTCAATGCACACAATTCTCATGCTGCCGTCATGCCACAATGAATGCACATAGTGATACTCGACATTGAATTGCTTTGTGGGAGTGTGATGTACGCGGTCATTGTCAGCATTGGCCATGACACTCTCATTGTCACAATGCAACTTGATGGACGGAACTCAGTGACGCAACTCAGACAATAGGTGACGCAACCACACACTCTCACATGCGCTAGAACCAAGGGCCACATACTCAGCCTGAACAGAGCTACATGCAATAGAGCCTTGCTTGCCGCTGTGCCAGGACACAGCCGTGCCGCCAACCAGAAAGATCCAGCCAATTTGACTCTTACCGTTTGGTCTTCCAGCCCAGTCACTGTCGGTAACGCCTGCCGCAACATCGGACCGCTTTCGACAGAACATGCAACCTTGTCGTGGGATGGAGATGACGTAGTGCAATGCTCAAATTACAACCTCGAAGTGGAGGTGACGCTGCTCTTGAGAGAACTGGGCTAGTAGGTTGACGGTGAATGCAATGTTTAGAAGTGTCGTTGTCGCCACGAATATCAGTGACCCGATGATACTTAGATACGTGGTCACATTAACTGCCTCCCCCACAAAGGCTGGATCGGAGCTCTTCAGTTTTGCCAGCCCATCGGGTGACATGGGTGAGGATGCTCTCGGCACGAGGGGCAGGTCCTTAGCGAAGCCCATTGACAAAGTCTGGACATAGGCGGTCTGATGGACGTGCAGGACACTGGAGGAGAGATCATGCTGAAGCTCCATGTCCGAAAAGACTCAAGCCGACCCGAGGTCCTTCATTTGGTAGGCGGCATGCAGTAGGTCCTTGACGTGCTGGACGGCAACTGCATCCGGTGACGCGATGAGCAGGTCGTCGACGTAGACCAGGACAACCACCAAGGTCTGGCCTCGCAGACTGATGAACATTGCGAGGTCGGCAGACCTGCGAAGGAAGCCGCCGCTGAGAAAAGTATGGCTAATCTCTTGATTCCAGCAGTGGGGTGACTGCTTCAGGCCATAGAGGGTCTTCCGCAGCTTCCAGACCTTGCCGGAGCCATTGTCAAAGCCTGGAGGCTGTGTCATGTACATTTCCTTGCCTTACTATGAGCCATGGAAAAAGGCATTGCTCACGTCCATCTGATGCAGCTCCCACCCATGTTGGCAAACCAGGCTAAACAACGCCGAGCTAGTGGAGAACCAACCAACCGGGGCAAAGATCTGGTCATAGACGATCCCAGTGACCTAAGCAAACCCCTTGGCCGTAAGACGGGCCTTGTACTTGTCCAAGGACCTGACCAGTTTCCATTTGCACCAAAAGACCCACTTGGCACCGATGACATTTCGGCCGGGGAAAGGTCAACAAGCTCATAGACCTGATGTTACCGAATGGCGGTAAGCTCGTCGGCGCATGGAGCCTCCTAATGTGCAGCCTCGTGAGACGCCCGAGTCTCACATAGGGTGGGTGGATCATCCAGGAATTCTGTGGGTCAGACTGTAAGTGCTTGTGCTTGTTACGCCCTAGTTGGTGTACGTGTGAGCATGGCTGTGACGGCATATTGATGCTCCTAATGGAGCATGACGTAGCCCAAGGCTCACCCTCGATGTAGGTTAGCGATGACTGCCAAGGTGGCCAAGACAAGCGCTTTGGTGCCAGGGTCCCCTCTCATGACTGTGGGAGTGGGCCTGTCAGGAGGCAGAGAACCTCGTGGGATGACAGGGGGTCGTGGCATGATGAGGTGGGAGGCGGCGGCCTGTGTGCTTGCTGACGGTTGGGGTTGGAGAATCCCGCTCAGGCCACGTGTGTAGCGTACCGACGGGGATGAGGCGACCGGCTTGGAGGTGCCAGCGGATGCAGATGGGGCAGCTGGCCCGGAGAGGCTGGCGAACACGGACAAGGCGACTAGCGCAAAGGTGAAAGCGGACACAGATGGGGCAGGTGGCCCGGAGGGGTTGGCAGACACGGACGCCGTGGCCGGCGCAGAGGTGCAAGTCGGCGCACATGGGACAGCTGGCCTGGAGGGGCTGGCAAACACGGATCGGGTAGCCAACGAGAGGTGCCAGCGGATGTAGATGGGGCAGCTGGTAGAGAGGGGTTGGCGGACACGGACGGGGCAGCTGATGCAAAGGTGCTAGCAGACGCAGATGGGACAGCTGGTCCGGAGGGGCTGGCGGACACGGACAGGACACCCGGGTCAGAGGTGCTAGCGGATGCTCATGGGGCAGCTAGCTTGGAGGAACTGGCGGACGTGGACGGGGCAGCCGGCACAGAGGTGCCAACGGATGCAGATTGGACAGCTGACCCAGAGGGGTTGGCGGACAAGGACGGAGCGGCCGGGTAGAGGTGCCGGTGGGTGCTGACGATGAGACGACGGGACGCGGCTTGACGAAGGACGTACCCACCATTCCCCCACGCGACGGGAGGGACTTTGATGCAAGGTCGCGGGGAATCAGGTCCTCAAAGAAGAGGGCATCTCGAGACTCGATGATGGAGTGCCTGGATGCATTTAAGAAGTTTCATGCTTTTGACTGATGTGAGACGCCAAAGAAGGTGCAGGGCTGGCTGCAAGGATCAAGTTTTCTGCCTTGGTGTGGGGTAGGCAACCACACGATGCTATACAACCCCATGCGTGAGCCGGCCGAAAGCCGGCGTGCTCGCCACACTAGTGCTGGTACGGTGTGGTCTGACGGAGAAGATGTCTGTGGGGAATCTGGTTCAAGACCCACATCATGTAGGTCATGGCTTCAAAGTAGAAGCCATCGCAAATACCAGACTCGACGTGCATGGTGTGGACAGCGTCGTCCATGGTGCTGTTCCACAGCACAGAGATGCCGTTCTGGACTGGCGTGTAAGGTGCTGATGTTTCATGATGGATGTCACGATAGGCGAGGAAGAGTGTGGTCTCCCCCATAAACTCGCTACCGCAATCAGAGCGGAAGCGGAGGAGAGGACAACCACACGCACGCTCAGTACGGATGAGCCAATCCTGAATGGTGTGGGTACCATCGCTTTTCTGTCAAAGATAGAAGACCTATCGGTAGTGAGAGTAGTCGTCGGTGAGGGTCAGGATAGCGTCCGTGCTCCCAGACATACTTCGTCGGGAGGGGACTCATGACATCATAGTGGACTAAGTCTAGCGGGGTGGATGCATGTGCAGAGGAAAGGGGGCAGGTGGACTGATGCATCTTCCCTTGAGTACCCTCAATACACTCCGTAGGACATGAAAGTGGAAAAGAGGTTGGGTTGAGGCTCATGGCAGGCTGCCTGCAGAGCATGCTGACGACAGCGGCAAAGTGGACGTGACATAGGTGGCGGTGCATGATAGGTGAGTATTGCCAAGAGAGTGTGCTGGTAACAAACACATGGCCTGCGTCGTCCGATGGGGAGGGGACGGAGCGAGAAAGGACAAGCGTGAAACGTGCCACAAGTTGAGACGGGCGGTGGCATGCAAGACGACATGACCACATGGACACAACGACATAGTGCCTAGACCACGCGAGTGCAGTACATCATGCTCATGCGGTCAAGGGCAATGACAGACAGGAGGCTGAGCTCAAGACCTGGGACAAAGAGGACATCAGTCACAAAGACATCCCCAACGGGGCCTTAGAAACGAACAACGACACCGTGAACGGGTAAAACCTGAAGAAAGCTTGTCTGAACCCCAGAGAAGTCGGTAACGGGGCCAAGGACACTAAAGGCCTCACGTGAGGCCGTCATGTGATACGTGGCTCCAGAGTTGACGATCCAGGTCTCGGCCAGATCCTGGATCGGTGTCGCCAGGTCGCTAACAGTTACATGGTAGTGGTTAAGGGACGCGGACGTGATGGACGGGGTGTGAACTGGGTTTCGAATCATCCATCCATGCGACATCATCACAAAGAGGAGCAGGTGGAGAGGGCACGACAGAGAGCAGAATGTACGAAGGTATAGGGCACTATCGAAGCTCAGACTGTCATGCATGGTAGGGCAGGTGCACCAGCGACAACACAACTCGCACTTCCTTGGAGAGGAGGGCGATGCATTCCGAGCTGGAGTACGATGAACTACTCCAACTGACGCTCGCGGGTGGAGGGCTCGACGGAGTAAGCCGACTACGGTGTGACGGTACTAGAACCTGGGAAGGAGGGAGGCGCCGGCAATGGAGGAGCAGGCGCCAACGGCTACGGATGATGCTACGGCTGAGCTGTCGAAGGGTAAAAGGGAGCGGGCTATGCAAACACATCAAGAGCAGCAACAATCACGGCAGCGGTGGCGAGGCGGCGCTCACGCTGGTAACGCATGGTGGTGATGGCACGCGCCTCATCTGTCGGGAGCGGACACGTGTACCACCCGTGTCTTGCTTGGCCACAGTTATGGCAGACTAAGCTGCCGCCACTCAATCCGCTCGATTGCTGCTGTGGGCCCTTGCCCTTCTTGCCCCTACGTTTCTTCTTGCCAGTTGATGAAGCGCCGGAGGAAACATCTATTGCGGGGACGAGAACAGCCATCGAGGAGACGGAAGAAGAGGCGAGGGCCTCCGTGCGCTGGATATGGGACTCTTGATAAGCCTCCCCGATGCGGAGAAAGAGCTCGTATGACTAGGGCATGAGGGTGCAATGGACAGCCATTATGATGAGCACGTCTTGGGCATAATGGATGGATATGTTGGTGAATGCATCGATCGCACCGCGCTTGATGGTGAGGAGCGCAAATAGAGGGGGTGGTGCAGCGGTTCCCAAGCGGCGATGTATGTACTCCACGCGTTGCCAGTAGGAGGTGACCGTCTCGGTCTCCCCCATATGGAGGGAGTTGAACTCCCGAAGCAGGCGGCTGGTGTCTACCTCGTTGGAAAGACGATGAGGGCATGTGAGGATGTGCCACGCTGTTGCGGGGTCGGGGAGGCCGTCAGTCACCGAGGAAGGGGCTCGAGAGAAAGACGTGAGGCCGGAGGGGCGACGGGAACAAGGGCACAAACAGCACGACTAGCATCATACACCTGGTCGGCCTGGGTGGAGTCCTAAGGCAGGGCGTAGTATGGCCACCTGCCCTCACCCTGC
Source organism: Penium margaritaceum (assembly GCA_023375785.1). Taxonomy (NCBI): domain Eukaryota; kingdom Viridiplantae; phylum Streptophyta; class Zygnematophyceae; order Desmidiales; family Peniaceae; genus Penium; species Penium margaritaceum. The sequence continues at coordinate 59,425 of SZWC01003586.1, forward strand.
GCCCACATGCAAAAGCTGAGCTCCCAGCTCTGGAATTAGTTGACAGCCTAGAGCGGCGGGGGCGGGATTTGAAAGTCCTTTGGCCTTTGACTAGCACCCAGAGCAGGGCCTAGGACTAAAGACAATGTCTGGCTTTGGCGCAGAGTATGCTGCTGTGCCAAATATTTTGTAGCAGAGGAAATGACGGGACTAGCATGCCCAGGTGGAAGGAAGGGTGGTGACTACTGATGCTGCTGCCGCTGCTACTATTGTTGTAGTGGCTACTGCTATGGCAGTTGTGTCAGTGGCTGTAGTGTCGCTAGCTGTTCCATCAGCATTGCAAGCTGCTGGCGTATGGCGGCTAGCAGATCTGACGAGCCAGCAAGGCTGACGACAGAGCCTACAGGGTGTTGGTGGTGCTGCGGGTGCTGCTGCTATTGCTGCTACTATTGTTGTAGTTGCATCTGTTGCTCCTGCTAGTACTGCTACGGGTGCTGCTATTGTTGCTAGTGTTGCAGTTGTTACTGTTAGTGTGGGTATTGCTGTTGCTGCTACTGCTGCGGCTGCTATTGTTGTTGCTACTATGGCTGCTGGTGTAGTGGTTGCTGCTATGGAAGCAGCAGCTGCTGCTTTTGTTGTTGCTGCTGCAACGGCTGTTGTTGCGGTAGCTGCTAGTGCTCTGACAGCTGATGTTGTTGTTGCTACTGCAGTGGTTCTTGCTATGGTAGTTGCTGCTGTTGCAACAACGGCAGCTACTATTGTTGTTGTTGTTGTTGCAATTGCTGCAGTTGTTGCAGAAAGGGGGGGTTGGATCCTCTAGTAGAGGAGGACCCTTTCCCACTTTCCTCCATGATCTCCCCTGTTTAGCCCCTTTTTTTATGTTGTTGTTGTAGTAGGTGCTGATGTAAGCAGTGATGTCAGTGTTGACATCAGCTGGTTCTGGTTGACGTCGTTGTGGTGGCTGTTGCTACAACTACTGTTGGTGTTGCTGCTGAAGTTAGCGGTGATGTCCGCAGTGATGTCACCGTAGTGCTATTACGCACTGTGTTGCTGCTGCACGTTCTGCTACTGCTGTTGTTGCTATGCTGTGCTACGGCACGCCGCTGCCACTGTTGCTACTGGTACAATTGCACTACTACATGCTACATTTACTACAACTAGTACTATTGCGGCAACAACTGCTGGTGCTGCTGCGCAATGCTCATACGCTTTGTTGCTATTGTATCACTTGTTGTTGGTGGTGTGCTGCTGCATGCTACTACTGATGCTGCAACTGTGTCGCTGCGTGCTGTCGTGGTTGCTGCAGCTACAGCTTCTGTTGTTGTATTGCTACACGCTGCAGCTGTTGTTGCAACGATGTTGCTGCGCACAGCTGCTGCTGCTGGTGCGGTAGCTACAAGGGTGGGGGTCCTGCCCCCGCGCTCGGATGTGGTCTTCTCGCCTACTTTTTTCTTGGTTTTTTTTTTTTTCTCTTGTCTTGTCACTGGGTGCTGCTGCTGTTGTTGCTTGCTACTGTAACTGCTTGCTGCTGATGTCACCTACTACTGCTGCTGCTCGTTGCTACTGCTGCTCGTTGCTAGTGCCTGCTGCAGCTGTTGCCTGCTGCTACTGTTGCTGGATGCTAAGAACAACGCTGGAATTCGAGTGCAACTTGTTTCTCTTGAAATGATCAAGTATGGAGTGAGCTTAGGTTTTTTTTGCGACAGCCATGGATCCACGGTCAATGAACCTAAGTGTCGAGCTCCTACACATAGGAGCTCGAGCGGGTGAGACTTGAGAAGCGATCCTCACCCGTCGGCCGGTGAGCGAGGCTCGCCAGCACAACATGCCCACTTGAGGGCAAAGCCCTCGAGTGCCTCAAAACAAGGGGACCTGCCCCCATCAATCAAAACACATGATGATTCACTAACTATTCTACGTCTATTGTAGGTTGACAAGATTTTGTTGTGTATCACACACCAAGGCTAAGGACATCCCTTGGTTTCACGTGGAACCTAGCAAGGAGACCAAAGCTGGCACTAAAGAGGCAATGCCGTGAGAGGGAGGCAAGCTTTCGGGCGACGCCTGATGGGTCTCCGTTGGTCCGGCGTGGCGCAGAGGCTCACGGTGCTTCACCTCCAATCCCTTAGTTAGCATGCACTGCGCACTCATGGCCACACCGGAGGGAAAAATTTGTACAGAGAGGATTAACACGCCCCCTTGGACGTGAGTGCGGCAGGGATGCGACCAAGATGTGCAAGCTGTTAGTGAAGTGCGGAAGATGGGAGGGCCTTAGTAAGGAAGTCAGCTAGCTGATCATCACCTCTGATGGGCCACACCTGGACGGCACCCGCTTCGACTGCTTCTCGAATGAAGTGATGTTATACATTGATGTGCTTTGTGTGGGGATGCAACACACCATCATCTGCTGTAATGCGGCGGGCGGTAGAGCTGTCGCTGTGAAGTGCGACACCATGAGTGTGCAACCCCAATTTTGCAAGCAGTCGTGTCCGCCAAATGCATTCACATGCAGCTTCGCCCATCGCCATGTACTCAGCCTCAGCTACACTCCGTGCCACACGCGACTGCTTCGCACTATGCCACGATACTGCTGTTCCCCACACGTGGAATACATAACCACCACGACTGCGTGCACGACGATCACATGCACAGTCACTGTCACAATACCCATCCGACAGGGGACTCATAGAGGGCGCAAAGACCAAACCAAGGTAAGCTGTGTCCTGCACACAGTGAAACAACTTCAGCAATGCTTTAAGATGTGTGCTTTGTAGCTGTTGACCAAACTGGGCCATCACGTTCACTGTCCAAGAGATGCTAGGGCGTGTGGTGGATGCAATGTATGACAGACTGCCAGTGATTTGTCCATATAGTGTGGGGTCACTGTCCGGTCCATTTTCAATGGTGTTTGCATCAAGGAGATGGCATTCACATCAAGGCTCATTGGTGAATTCTGTCATGTAAGATGCTGTACCAAGTGCTGGAAGCGTTTTGTGAGATGGGTGATGAACTGTCCTTGGTGCAAACTAAGCGTGCAATTGGCCCGGTCCCTGGTGATGGTCATACCCAAAAAGTTTGTTGCCTCACCCAGATCTGTCATGTTGTAGTGCGTGGTGAGCAGTTTCTTAGTCTCTGTGATGAGAGGAAGAGAGGGTGATATAATGAGCAAATCATCCACATAGACAAGCAGGGCCAATGGGAGACCATGAGCCCAGCGCAAAAACAGAGAGGGATTGCTTAGACTTTGGATGAACCCTCCAGAATCAAGCTTGCATCAAATTTCTTTGTTCCAACAGGGGGGGCTTGCTTGAGCCTGTAAAGGGCCTTGAGGACCAGCCACAAGTATTCTGTCCCATCATCAAACCCTTCTGGTTGCTTGACATATAGCTCTTTCTCAAGTGGGCCATTGAGGAAGGCGTTCTTTACGTCCATCTGATGTATCTTCCAGTCTTCATGTGCCGCTACACCCAATAATGCTTGACTTGTGCCGTACTTTCTGACTGGAGCATAGGTGTCTGTGAAGTCCTGACCGGGTATCTGGTGAAAGCCCTTAGCAGCCAGCCTTGTTTTGTATTTTTCGATGAGGCCTGCCAAGCTCCTTTTGAGTTTGTACACCCATTTGACGTTGATGGCCTTCCGCTCTGGTGGCAGTGGCACGGGCGCGTATACCCCATGCTCCAGAAGGGCATTCAATTCGGCTACCATGGCCTTATCTCACTCAGCCGCATCTGCACGCCTCCTGGCCTCAGTAAGGGTTTGAGGTTCTACAACGGTGTGGTCCCCGTGCACTGGCCCGGTCGTGTGATAGAATTGTCGATAGTTTACATGCGCTACATTGTGCGAGGACGTTGGTACTTTGGCACTCCCTGTGCTGTCCTGTGACCTTTGGGTCTAGAGCCCATGCAGTGTTTGGGGAGCACTGGATTCTGTACTGGGTAGATCAGTGGGTGTCAGTAGGTCTGTGGGGACCGGTGATGGTTCTCCTGTTGTCTCCTGTTGATGTGACGGTTCTATATGCGCAATGGGTGTGTGAGGCACAAACACTGGCACACTCACATAGTCTGGGTATTGGTCAAGGATGGTGATGTGTGGGACATGGCGCAAGGTGCGGAACTGTTTGTACGACATATGTCCCGGGAAAGAGACATCCGTGCTTTCAAGGAAGTGATGATGCATCGGGCCCCAGAAGCACCATGCTTTGGACGTATGGGACACTCCCACAAATACACACCAACGGTCACGTGGGATGAATTTGTGATCTTTTGGGGCTGTGCAACCCACATGCACGCCAGAGTACCCCACACCCTTCCTGGCCTCAAGTCAACTTTTTCCTTAAAGCACCGCTCCCATGGTGTGACTGACTTGGGCAAGGGCCCTTGTGGAGCCCTGTTCCATACCCAAGTCATATTCTTGACGGCTTCCTCCCAGAAACCAAAGGACAGGCCGGACTCATTCAGAAGAGTGTGCAGTGCAACACCATGAGTCTTGTGCCACCTTTCTACCACAGCATTTTGCTGTGGAGTGTATGGTGTGGTAGTCTGATGCTCAATATATTTGGCTTTCAGTTTTACTGTCAAGGCACACATGAACTCTCCACCTCTGTATGTACGCAGTCTTAGCAATTTGCAGCCAATCTGCCGCTCAGCAAGGGGCATCCATTCCGCAATGGCACGTTGGGCATCCGCTTTCGATTTCAGCAGGAATGCCCGACAAAAGCGGCTGAAGTCGTCCGTCAGTGTGAGAATGTATTGGGACCCATACTGGAAAGAGGAAACCAGCATGGGTCCAGTCAGGTCTGCATGAACAAGTTCGAGAGGATCCTTACATACCTTCTCCGATCTTGGAAAGGTTTTTCTGTGCGCCTTACCTTCCTAACAGTCAAGACAGGTATCTACACCGAGGCCATGTGGACACTCTGTAGGCAGAAGTCCGTGTGCTGTGGTGTTTTTAATCATGTATGTGTCAAGGTCTGTGCTGATATGTACCAGGCAGCGGTGTAGCAAGTCTTCGTGTTTTTCCTCAGTCACCGTGATGACATGTGTTTGTGGTCTGTGTGAGTCTGTCTGTATCAGTGGAAACAGAGTGAGCATGTCCACGTGCAAAAGCCCATCAGCCAACAGGACCCCAGCAGCATAAAAAAGCATGCAGCATTTCTTCTATGTAAGGGTGGACATGTTTGCTTTTGCGGTCCAGCTGACCTCCAGACAGAAGACTCCCTTCAAGCCTGGGCACGTACAACACACCAGTCAGCCACAGGACGCCCCCAGGTGCTTGCAACACCACTGTACCCACACCCTCAACTGCCAACACTTCCCCACACCCTGTTTTCACATCCTCCACAACATTTGCGGCATACAACGATATGAACAGCTGACAGTGTGGCGACATGTGATGCAATGCAGCAATGTCATGGAGCCATTCATGCATAGGGAGTGAATGTGATGTGGTAACGTGAGTGTGCGCCAATCGTTGACCTGGTGCCTGTGGCATCGCCATTGGTTCCAGGGGCTGCAGCTCCATAGGCGTTGTCTACCCAGTAGCAGGGCCACCGACTGTGGACTGCTGCGACTCGGCCATGTCTGTGTAGATGCGTTGCGCCCATACAGGTGCGGGAACTGGGACGGCTGAGTAAACTGGGACGTAAAAGCGGCCCTGGTAGACCCGGGTTTGTCCCAAATAGAGTGGCTGACCCGCCGGCGGCTGCATCATGGGTGGTGCGTAGGTGACCCCCCAAAGGGCACCGGAGCCCGAGGTCCAGTGGTCATGGGCGTCGACCAAACAGGTGACTGCTGCTGCTGTCCGAACTGCAGACGAAGTGGTGGGGCTGTGAACCTCTACTCCAACTGCTGCTGCTGGGATGGCGTCATGATGCACTCGAGATCTGGGCACGCACGCCAGAAATGACCGTGCTTGCTGCAGTAGTTGCAGGTGCGCTGTCCATCACCGCCTCGACCACACCCTCATTCCTGGCCAGACTGGGTGCCTGTGCCTCCATGTCCCTAGCCTCCTCCGCTTCTACCTCCTTCCTGAGCAGAGTTGGTGGGAACAACCTGCGCGGAGTGATGAACAAAGGCGCTAGGTGATGGGGTGGTGGCCTCGTGTGCCTCACCACGAAGGTTGTCCCCGTAGTACTGCAGCTCCTCGAACACCTCCGCAAGATCAGTATCCACCCAAAGGCGCCAATGAAGCCCTCGCCGGAACTCCCTCTAGGGTTCCCCAATGTGTAGCAGAACAGGATCCAACCATTTGAGCATGGAGCATGATGCTCCAAGCCCGAGGATGCGGCAGCGTAGATCCATTGCCGCATCCCAACACTCCACTATCAGTGTCCCTAGCTTTGGGTACAGGCTCCGGAGACGGTCACGGAGGGAGATCACAAGTACCATGCCCCGTTCCTCATGGCACATAGCCAATCCTCATGAGGACGTGGAGCCCCGCTGCGAGGGTCTGCTGGATCCTCCCCTTTGCCACCAAACCGAAAATGATGAATGGCGTATGATTGGTCGTCGGGCAGTGCTCGGACTAGAGCATTGAAGGCAGGATATGGTCCTCAGTCGTATCACTTGCGAGAAAGAGATACAGCTCCTCTAACTTGTGTTCTGCTGCCCACATGAGGACCACGTCCTTCCATGCAAGAAAATCTCGCGAGTCCAACGCTTGCAGCGTCAAATCCTTTTGAATCATCACTCTGCTGATTTCCTCCCACGTGACTGTGACGGCACTGGCTCCACCACTGGCGCCGACGCCGGTGCCTGTGCCGGCTCTAGTGGATGCTCCGCTGCCCTCCCTTCCTTTCCCTTCAGGCGCAGAACGTGCTTGACTCATGCCTCCTGGGGTTCATGCAAGTCCTAGGACAACAATGTGAGCCCTCGTTCTACTCGTTTGTGACCGTCAAATTTTGCCAGCAATTTATGGGGCCCACTTTGGACCCAATTTTCATTCGCGAGCCCTAAGCTCGTGGAAACTGCCTTTTCTTGATCTAGGTACCTCTCTCAGACCACTTGCAACCTTCAGTGGCCCCTCTGAAGGCCGAGGGACCCCGCCTCCACCTCTAGGTGGCGGGTTGGTGCTTGGGCTCTCTCTCCCACGCCTTTCTCGCCCTTGCAACCTTCTCCCTGATGTCTGCCGCCCCTGCTATCTGTGCGCGGCCTAGGGAGGGGCCTTCGATGGCTCCAAGCAGCCTGCGCGACCGTCCTTTGTGGTGGACATGCAGATCTAGGTCCGCACGTGGCTCAGCCGCCATCTTTCTTGCTCAGCGCTGCTGCTATACGTCCCTAACAGGCCTGGAAAGATAGTCTGATACTGTGAGAACAATGCTGAGATTTGAGTGCAACTTGTTTCTCTTGGAATGATCAATTATGGAGTAAGATTAGGTCTCGTTTACGACAGCCATGGATGCACGGTCGGTGAACCTAAGTGTCGAGCTCTTACACCTAGGAGCTCGAGCGGGTGAGACTGGAGAAGCAAGCCTCACTCGTCGGCCGGTGAGCGAGGCTCGCCGGCGCAACATGCCCATTCAAGGGCAAAGCCCCTGAGTGCCTCAAAACAAGGGGACCTGCCCCCATCCATTGAAACAAATGAGGTGTCACTAACTATTCTATGTCTATTGTAGGTTCACGAGATTCTGTAGTGTATCACACATCAAGGTTAAGGACATCCCTAGGCTTTACATGGAACCTAGCAAGGATACCAAAGCTGGCACTAAAGAGGCAATTCCACGAGAGGTAGGCAAGCACACGGGCGACGCCAGATGGGTTTGCGTCGGTCCGGCATGGTGCAGAGGCTCACGGTGCTTCACCTCCACTCTATTGGTCAGCATTCCCTGCGCACTCATGGCCACACCGGAGGGAAAAAACATATATGGAGAGGATTAACAGCCGTGGCTGCTGCAGCTCGCTGCCGCCGGTGCGGGCTGCTGCTGCTGCCGCTGCTAGCTACTACTACTGTGAGCTGCCACTGCAAGCTGCTGCTGCTGCTTATTGCTGCCATAGCTCGCTGCTTCTGCCTGCTACTACTCTTGCCTGCTGGTGCTGCTGCTTGCAGTGGCTGCTGCTGCTGGTTCTGCTTGCTGCTTGCTGCTACACACACAGGGAGGGAGAGCAGGGAGGTCGATTCCCTGGCGGTGTCGTTGCGACGTGCATTCACTCCGTTCAAGCGTCGGTCGGTCGTGTCGGCCGCGAGTCCACCACTGCGGGGTCAGTGCTGCAAAATTTGTTTTGGCTGCATTTCCCCTGCGTCAGGAGCATTTTGAAGATGCCACCAGGCCGGTCAATGCTGCCGAAAAAAACCCGGCAGCATTTTCCCTACACGGATGTGCTTTGGGGACCTCCAACGTTGTCTGGACCTGGGGCGGTGAGCAATGCACAACAGCGTCATCGGCAGCCGTGGTAGCGGCTGCGGAAGGAGCAGCGGCTGTGATGGCAGCGGCAGCGGCTGCAGCCAAAGCAGCAGCAGCAGTAAAACCACCAGTAGCAGCAGTATCACATGTAGCAGCAGAAGGAGTGGCATTAGCTACACTGAGAAACAGTGGTAGTGGCACGCAACAGTGATTACAGAGCACTGTAGGAATGGCAGGAGGAGCAACGGTGATAGGAGCGACAGTACATAGCAACAACAATAGCAGCAGCTATACTAATGGCAATAGCAGTAGTAGCACGCAAGAGCGGTGGCATCAACAATAGTGGCAGCAACAACTGCGCGATGCACCAGTAGCTGCGGCGATAGAAGTAGCAACAGTAGCAAGAGCAGCAACTACAGCAGATGTAGCCACCGTAGCTGCTGCTAAGGGGCCTCACAGTCCCTCCCCCGATGCCCTCTTGGACCCCATTGAACCCATCAGAGGGCCCCCTCAGAGGAGTCCGGTTGAGCCCCTCAGAGTGCCCCCTCGGAGGGGTCCCGTCGAGCCCCTCAGAGGGCTCCCTCAGAGGTGCCCCATCAAGCCCCCTCCGAGGGGCCCCTCGGAGGGGTGCCCTCAGCCCCTTCACCACCGTCGGCCGACCGACGGAGGGGCCACCTCAGAGGGGAGAACCACCCCCCCTTGCGCGCCCCTTCCTTTGCGCCCCTCTCTCGCTTCCTTGCTCACTAGCTCACTCACCAAGCAAGCGAGCAAGGAGCGAAGGGGACGATGTGACATCGCCCCCACACCTCCTTTTCCCTTTTCTTTGTTCCCCCCCAAATTCTTTCCTGTCTCCATTTTAGGGGACAATCAAGAAAAGGGTGACAAGCTCACCGGGGGGTGGGCAGTGGAACCCAAAAGAAAGAAAAAAGAAAAACAAAGGACACAAAAAAACAATAAAGGAGGAGAGAAAAAAGAGGTTTGGGGACCAATACACCCGATAGAAGGGGGCAATCGAGAAACTCCCGGGCAAGGGGTAATTCGACAAATCACCACAGAAGTTGGTGAGAAAAAAAACACAAGAATAGGGTACCCAAGGGAAGGGGCACCCGTGAAAAGCCTAAGGAAGGGGTCCTTGGGCAATCACTGTGGTATTCGGTGAACAAAAAAATGGTGACTACAGCAGCAAAACCTGCTATGACAGTGACCTAAGGCCATTGCCATTGGTTGACGACAACAACAACATTGTCATCGTATCTCCGGGCTTGGTACTTTAGCATTGTAACAGATGCTCTTCGCACCCTCATTATCAGGCGCTCGAGATGAGTTCGCCGACATGGACACAACCAACTTGTACATTCGCGTACTACTATTGTGGTGATCAAGGTCACAGTTGAAGTCGATACTGGACGCGTCCTCGGGGCTAGCATCCACCTTGGCTTTGGTCCTCTGAGATCATATGTGCTCCAGAGAATAAGGATCTGCCGGCGTTGGCGGGTCCACCCGCAGGACCTCTGGCGGTCATGCTCGCCCAGATCCATGGCCTGAAGTGGATGATGAAGTAGCTATGTGACGTTGTCGTCACCGAGTGTGCTGCTTCCATGAGTTTGTCGACGGCTTCCCTGCCCTCCTTTGTATCTTCTACTTCTGCATCACCTCAGGATGATTCTTCAACTTCACCCTCCAATCCATCCCAAGAGTCTACCATTCTCTCGAGCATTCGTCTTGCTGCCATGCTCCCTCCGGATGATTCATCTTTCAATGGTGCATCTCGAGCACGGGGTCGTCGTCATCACACGGCCTGTCTTGTTGGACAGAGCTTAGACAATGTGTCCGGTCCCAGGGCTACCATTGTTTGTAGTGTCAAGGGAGAGAGTGGTTTTTTGGGACAGCCAGCCACATCAATATCAAGAAGGTCAGCACCTTCACCTGTGAGCAACATCTTGGAGTCACCTCATGCAAACATGGATGCCACGGCGTTGACACATGACGTTGAGTAAGATCCAATTATGGCGTTGATGGTGCAGACATGTGTCATCGAGACCGACTTCTACACCGAAGCAGGAGCCGGACGTTCTACAGCAGTAGATTGTCCATGGAACAGTGCAGGCCCTGAGTCCCTGGGCGGTGCCACTCGCGGCTTAGACCGGTGGCGACGCGGTGGTGGCAAAGGAGCCCCGTACGGCCTGGGATGCCTCTTGAGGCATTCTGAGGGAGTTGGTAGAGCAGGTTCACACCAGTCTGGCAGCGGTCGTAGTTCAAGAGCAGAGTTGATTGGCTGGTCTTTCAGACGTGGATGCATTCTTGAGAGCAGCATTACTGAGAGATGTCGCTGTGATGTGTGCTGCTGCAGACACAGAAGGCTCAACCTTGTCATGCACGCTACCCGAAGATCAGCTTTAGCGTAAGGATTTGCTCATGTTCCCAGAGTCTACGAGTTCCAGTACACACATAGGAGCAGCGTCACACATGGTGCACTGAGGTGATGATCCTTACTCCATCATCGAGCGGGTGATAGCAACAAGTCTTCTCGATGAGATAATGCATGAGCACCAGCTGCGCTTTCTCGTTGCCTTGACTGGCATTGGATCAGTCGTCGAGCAGGAGTCCTGCAAAGGTGTTGAGGATGCAGTAGCTATGACTCCATGGTCTTTAGTTGTAGAGACGCAGATGGAATTGTACTTGCGAGTTCTACAGTCTGTGTGTGCAACATCCATTGAGACAGAGCTGGTCTTATGCGAGGTAGACATGGGCTACCTGTGCATGTACAAGACAGCTTACGTTGGCTTATAGGAGCATGTGCTGATGCTGTAGTGGGAGGTGATGGCAGCATAGGAGCGACTGTCAGTGCAGGGGAGCACTACTACTATCTACATAAGATTTCCACCATCAGGATTTCGCACTACTATCCTCAAGGCGGATCCTCTACTAGCTCCAAGTATGATGTCCGATGGAGACATTACCACGGGAGAGATGAGCATGCCTTCAGTTGCCACCATCCTTGTTCCTAACGACTCCATCATTGCTCCTATTTCTTCACTTGTTTCCATAACGAATTTTCCTCCACCTGCCCCAGCAGCTCCATCTTCATCTTTGTCGAACTGTGTGGGTCCAGCTAAGTGTGCCAGCCCTCCTCCCCTTGTCGCTGTGCACCCTTGTGCTTCAGGGTGCTCTATCCCGCCTGTTCATCCATGCTTACGCACTGCTCACCCATTCCCTTTCCTCCGGCGTACACAGATGGATAAGGGTAGAGCAAAGAGAGGAGAGACTGTGAGTTGGGACCCTTGGTAGTCACACGAGGATTGGTACACTCCAGATGATGCAAGGGGGACGTGAAGAGCCATAGTCGAAGACACCACTTTGTCTTGGGTGCAGACTCGTACGTGATAGGGGGACCTGTCTCTGCGTGATGGAGAGACCACATGGTTTATCACCTAGGATCTATTTTTTTCAGCTACGGTATCAGCATCGCCATCGATAACATTGGCGCTAGGTTCATCTGTCCAGGGGGTGTTGTGTGGACCTCGATCTGATAGGACGTCATGGGAGATGCATGGCGAGGGGTCCATGCTCTGCCATGAGCATACTACAGCAGTCGGCTCATGCTACATGCCTTCACGGTTGCATGTGGTTGCATGTGGATGGTAGCACCCTAGTGGTAGAGACCTGGACACATGGTGGGTTGCACCCGTGTTACGAGGGAATCCCCCTTATGATCTTGCATGTTGGTTGATGATGCTACTGTGGCCAGCATCTGGAGACCAGTTGGATTGCTGTCAGTGGTAGAAACCCGGGTAATGGCACCGCCAGTGTCACGAGGAGACACTCTTGTTGTCTGACTTATGTATGATGTGCATGAATCCCCAAATGGTCAAGACACGGAAACTTGGTAGGATGTACTATTGTTCTTAGGAGACCTTGTGAACTTCATTCTGCTGAAGAAGGACATCGGGCCTAGCCTATGTGCTTGGATGGGATGCAAATGTGTGTGTGTGTGTGTGTGTGTGTGTGTGTGTGTGTGTGTGTGTGTGTGTGTGTGTGTGTGTGTGTGTGTGTGCGTGCGTGTGTGTGTGTGTGTGTGTGCTGTTGACTGGTGCAGATTGTGGTTTTGCACACGTTATTGTTCCATGCCATGGCTCACTTGTTCTCGTGTTGACAGCCATGTCAGCCAGGGGGAGTGTTGGTTTATGTGGCTTCCACCCATCACGAGCAACAGAGACAGATTACCCATGTTTCAGAC
>SZWC01003586.1:73029-121235 GCA_023375785.1 Penium margaritaceum
TGAGAACATGGTCAAGCAATCATGCATGTCACACCACCTCATCCTCCTCCTCCATGGGCTCATTGTGAAACAAAAGCTGAGCCGCATATGAAGCGGCCTCATTATGGAATGTTGGATCAAACACTCGCGTGAAATTTGCGCGAGCCCATGCGTTTTTCACCATGGGCTCCTCATAAAGAATGTACTGCCATGCATTGTAAAACCATGAACATGCCAGTTCTTTGATTTCCTTCATGCAGATGTTTATGTTGCCAACCTCACGGCTGCGCTCAGCACCCCACACTGAGAACATTTCTTCCATCTTGTTTTTTCACGGGCAGATGATCCCGACATCCGTGGGTTGCGCTCAGCCCGTGCATCTTGCAGGGATGTACACTGTGTGTATGTAGCAGAAGTTGTCCTTCAGCCAGAGCTGGAAGGATGCAGTGCAGTGCGGACGCCAGGTGTCAAGGACGACGAGGAGGGACTCTTCGCCCTCGCGGACACGGAGGGGTGCGCAAGTCCGTTTGTACTACAGAAAAACAATTGTCCGCACCCACTCCTTCATCGTTTTGAAGTTCACCCAATATGAGGGCGTACGTGTCAGGTTCCACCCAGCCTCGGTCACCTTTACCGCATGCTCGCCACGTGGGATGGAGCGCGCTGTTTTACCGTCGAAGGTCAGCTACATTGGGAGCAGCTCTCTGGTCATCGTGGATGCCACGAGGGCAGTTATCACCCTCTTGTCCTCGATTTCCACAATGGAGATCTCCTCCCTGCCTCGGGGTGCGTACGTGTAGCCGGCAGTCGGCAGCAGTTGGATGGATGTGTGGTTACCGTTGATGATGAGGAACGGTTTGATGCGATAAAGTGTCGCCATGCAAGCTGCACGACTGTGGAAGGTAAGGATGTTTTCTTCAAATTCTTCTGGCAGCTTCTGCACAGCAATTCTTCCGCTCCTCCACAATGAGCCCATGATTGTGTGGACAATCTAACGCACCCATGAGCAAGCAAAAGTGCGTCTGCCCAGAAGTTCCAGCTGATCTGGAGTGTGCCTTGCCACCACCCCGTGGATCTCATGGCGCATGACCTTCAGATTGAGAGCGTGCCCAGCCTTCCGTGCCTTGTCGAGCGTCAATTGAATTGCATCGACGATCGACAAATGCTCTGCAAGCCAAGCATGCTTCCCTTGGCAGCCATGCTTCCGCTTCTTCTCACTGATTGGTGCGGAGGACGCAGATGCAATCGCAGCTAGAACAGCCCCCTCATACTGCCTCTTCAAAACCTTGGTCCCATCCACAAACCATCCAGATACAGTACTTGGAGCAAGTCTATCAAAGACACAATATCCATTGGGAGTCCTAAACGCACGTCTAAGATGCATGACTGTCACATACACCGACGGTTGAGATTTTTACACACGAAAGATGGTCTGAAAGTGACCGCTGCCCAACCAATCACAATATTTCTCTCGTTTCTTGGAAGTGACAGAAATTTAACTTGACGTTGTGTATGTGTTTGTTGTGCCCTCCAAAATGTAGAGGTCATTCGGAGTCGGTGCTGTCATCGCTCGAGTGCTCATCCTCCGATGACGACGAGTACCCGCTGTCCACGTTAGACGAGTCTGGTGTGGTCGTGCGGCCGGCGGACACAGTGGTCGTTGTCATTGGCTGACCGCGTCGTGCAGCTGTATGTTCAGACTTTTGGAGGGAAGAGGGCAGGTCCGGAGTACGCACGGCCTGGTCATCGCTTGCAAGATGGCACCGAGGAACAGGTTCGCCAGCCAAGGGCGCCTTCCCCTTTTCTTTGGTTGACAGATTGCAACGACGAAGGGGCTCGTCAGCCAGTGGTGGAGTTGAACGAGTGGCCTTGTAAAAAAGGGCAGATGAAGAGGAAGAAGCACCTGGAGCATAGTTGTAGAAGACGCGTGGAGGAGCATCGCATATTGCTGTAGTAAGCGTGGGAGGCGTCAGGGTCTGTTGCGTAGAGGTCGCCGTGCACACTGAGAGCGGCACACCTGCGAGCAACGTCAACGGGCTGTCCATTGCGCCTGCCTTTCCCTTGTCGTCCGCGTAGGTGGCGATGCAGGCAGGTGAAGCACTGCCGTCGATGGACTCATCCACGGTCAGCGTGAGCACTTTCGGGGACGTCGAAGAGGTCGCTTGGGTGGAGGGCCCTGACACGCGGCATGGTGTAGACGGCGTGTGGGTTCCTTTGGTGACACTACCTTGAGAAACCTGTCCATGAATTTTGAGTTAAAGGTGGAGGATGTGTCTAGTGGGTAGTGCTGTTGGTGCTGGTAGTGAATGAATCCCACACCTATGTGTGCCTCTCATTAAATGACTGACGACACAGTTGCTGCACTTGCTGCTGCGGCTCAGTGCACTGTCGACACGAGAGCACCAGCAACTACAGGTAACTCGATGACTGTTGTACGTGGAAAAATCACACAAACACAGACCGTTAGGAAGAGTATTTTGCACATGCGTGCGCGAACGGACGCTACATCCTAGCACGATTGCTGAATTCATGGATCACAAAAGTATTGACATCGGCCCATTGCCGAATTAAAGAGACTATGGACCCTTTTTCAACTATTTTAAAGAGAGCAGTAAATAAATTGAACCTAGTGTTTTTGAAACGAAGTTAAGGATCAGTCAATTCACGTCAACAAAAAAATCGAAATTAAGAATAACTAGGGTAGTGCTAGGATTTTCCTGGTTGGAGCAGACTACTCAATGAGCGTGGATTCCTACACCATGCATCAACAACACCACTCCACCAACCTGTGCACTAGCTAGTTCCTTGTTGGTATCAGAGCCATAGCGCAGCAGACGCAGCAACATCAGTAGAGGCGTACAGGTTCCTGACTACGTCTGCGGACCTCCCATACGCGTCAGTGTAGGGGAAATGCTGCTGGATTTTTTCCGACAGTAGTGACCTGCCTTGTGGCGGCATCAGATATTCTCCCACGGCCACTAGGCCAGGGGAAATGCTGCGGGATTTGTTCCGGCATATCTGATCCCCACGTTTGACGTAGGGGGGTGAGCAGCCAGCGCAGCGACGTCAGGAAACCTGTTGGCGACTTTGCACATGGCGACGGCAACCAGAGGTGTAAGTGACCTGCAACAGTAGCAGCAGCAGTAGCAGCAGCAACAGCAGCGACTGCAGGAGCTGCGGTAGTAGTAGTAGAGACGCAACAGCAGCAGCAACAGGAGTGTCAGACATAACTGCAACAGCAAGGAGCAGTAGTAGTGGCAGAAACAGACATCCAAGAGGTAGAGGAAGGAGGTAGGAGCACCGTTCGTAGGTACTGCCCCCATCCTCTCGCCTTCCTGGAATTCGCACGGACGAGGAGGAGACAAAGATGCAAATCACGTCAGCCACCCATGTCCCCTGGGCCCAACTGCACCGGACTCAAACAGACATAAGAAATTGTGCGTATAGGTTCGTTGGAAAGCTTAGGTCACAAGATTTCCATAGTACCATACTCGGCTTGTTTCTATAGCCTCCACTATTGATTGTCCTGCGTCGGAGATCCAAATGTTTTTAACATTTCGAGTTGAGCACATAATTTGGTAGTTTTAGCATTTTTCTTCACCCTTTCAAGCTAAGACTTCCACCACTGCATTAAGCACAGTCAAGCGTACCTGTGGTTCAAATTTTGCTTGATTTGGACAGCTTTGATTTTTTAAGCACTGAAATTTTAAAACTTGACATTTCAACAGCTAGTCAAATTTGTGGACTGGAGGTAAATTTCTTCCACCACCCCAAATCACTAAGACTGTTCACCAACCCCGCGTAGGACGACAGCAGCATCAGCGACAGCAGCAACAGCGGCAACGGCAGCAACAGCAGCAGCAACAGCAGCAATAACAGCAGCGACAACGACAGTAACAACAGCTACAACGACAGTAACAACAGCTACAGCAGAAGTAGCTACAACAGTAGTAGCAGCAGCAGCAACAGTAGCAGTAGCAACAGCATCAGCAGCAGCAGCAGAGGCGTTAGCAGCCTCAGCAGCAGCGATAATGTCCAGCCAGGACAATGCTGCCAACATGTAGGATAGCTCTACAGACCCGCTCGTTGTAGATCCCATAGCGGATCTGCAGCGCCAGGTCAATCAGTTGTGCCAAATTCTTGTAGCAACCAGCACCAGCCAGACTATCCTTCCCGGAAAGCCTGGTCCTGCTCTAACTGCAGCAGCGCAGACATCAGCACTGAAGTAGGTGCTGCAACAGAAGCAGACAATTACTAGCGTCCTAGGCACTAGAGCGGCCGGCCCCTCTCGGCACAAGGACTTTGAGTCCCCTCGTAGGAGATAGCAGTTCCCATCTTGGGAACTACTCTACCGCATCTGGGCATAGGGGGAGGGCCTATGGCTATGCTACAACCTTCCGCATGACGATGCCATCCCGGAGCAAGCGCTTGAGGCGGGCCGCACCGTCCGTGTACTCATACTCACCACACCCAATGCTGACCGTACCACCCTAGAGCCGTCTCTTGGTGACGGCACTGACGACACAAGCGTTGACCCCCAGCGGGCTTGGGACACAAAGACGCGGCCGTATTGCACCTCCAGCCAGTCAGCATTCAGCCGCCTCGTGAAGGAGTTCAGCTCCCTTCACATGAGGGAGTCCGAGTCCTTAACCACCTACTATCGCTGTACACAGGACATTTTGCATCGGCTCAAGACAGCTACACCTCCCCTGCTTGATGCCTTCTTCACCATGAAGACTGGTGCCACTCCTTTGTTTGCGGACATCTTTGTCCCCTACGGCCTACCCATCCTTGAGGCGCTGGCGGCCCAGGGCACTTTGATGACCTGGGAGTATGACCTCTTTCGTAGTGTAGAGGAAGCACACAGAGACACACAGCTTCAGTGCGGTGGCTTTTCTACGACCGTAGCTGCCACCTCCGGCGGCTCCTTCACCCCTTCCCTCGGCATTTCCTCCTTCGGACCGCAAAGGGCAAAGGAAAGTAGGGCGGGAAGGGCAAGGCAAGGGGTAACAGTGTTTCTCTGGTGGTACTATCCTGATGTGTCACAGTTGTGGCCAAACGGGGCACGGGAGGTACATGTGCTCCATCCGTATTGACGAGACCCGCATTGTCGCCGCCTTGCGCCATCAGCATGAGTGCCGCCTTGGCACCTCTGATGCTACCAGAGGCCCACCTTTCTCCCCTAACAGCATTGTGGCCAGCACCTTCTCCATCTTGCAACTCGCTCCTCAACCCTGACCGCAGCTTCTGCTGTCCCTTCTCCATCCGCAGCAACAATAGCAGTATGTCCCGCCACAGCCACAGCCGTATGCAATACCGTTGCAATAGTAGCAGTATGCTCCGCCATAGCTGGTGTACTACCCACAGCCTCCAACCCAATGGAGCTCGTATCCTCCGTCCGGAGCAATGACCTCGTGATCCATGGCGCTTGTCGACTGTTGAATGGTATGCACCTTGTCCACTGGCTAGCTGGCTGGTTGCACGAAAAGACAAGGCATGTACTGCTCTATGGAAGACGTCCCCTTGGTCTGTTCTGAGGTAGGCCAGGAATGCACTGCCCATAATGGGCATGTCCCTTGGAGATCATCATAGGAAACACAACATTGCGGCCTAGTTGGGACAGGCGCCAAAGCTCATGGGTCGCGGGCTCAAATCCCGCGACGGCCGCACTTTTCTTTGTGGCTAAAAATGGGACACGAAGGTTCTAGGAAGCTTACTATAGCCTGGCTTGAGGATGACACTTGGCGGGACGCGCCAAGTAGGACTGTTGGCTGAGGTTGGTTCCTGTGGAGCCACTATGAGCAGAAGCATTGGCAATGCTTTGCAAGTATAAAAGCTTGTGCCCTGCATGCATCCATTTACAGTTCTTGCCTTTGAGACTCCTCACATAGTGTCCAACCAAGGATAGACACTAAAGACCTTCATGCGGACTTTGTGAGGTTGCAAACCGAACAAAACTAAAGTAGGGATCCCTCATTGGAGGCTAATATGTTATCTTGGTTGAAATTCCAAGAGCGATTGGCGGCCTCCCATGTCGGAACCCGTTTTCTAGACCGTTGCTATCCAGCGCATTGACAAAGGGTTATGGGCCCACACTTCTGGTTCTAAGGCACACTTCCAAGACTGACTCCCGCGTAGTCTTGCAGGGCGCACAGGTACAAGAGGTAAACGAAGATCGGACAGCTCCAATCTGCTCCATCGGCTCCATCGACTTCTTCAAGTAAGGTGCGTGCACGTGGCAAACTAGGGACAAGGAATAGCTCTGTCCATGTTGGACAAGACCCTCAAGCCCCAACGGGATAAAGCTCTACCCCTTTAGAAGGTGGTTTGACCCTGAGTATGTTTTTCTCACGACGGTACCAACGCCTTAGGCGATCATCGGTAGGAGGGGCATGCAACGGAACCAACTGCACCTTTGACAATGGTCGCAGTAAGCAGCCTCATCAGCCTCATTGGCCTCAACAAAGCAGAGTAGTAGCAAAGCATAGAAGATGAGCAACCGCCAAAAATGGCGGATCCGACTCAAGCCCGCCTTGAGACGGGTATGTCCAAATTCACGGGGAAAGGTTTTCCCTGGTGGAAATGGCAGTTTGAGATTGTCATGAACGTGCGTGGCTACCTCGACATCCTAAAAGGGACCGAGAAAGCATCCGCCGATGCGACAGTGACCACGCATGCGACTGACCTTGCAGCATGGATGCTGAAGAACAACATGGCTCTCGCCATACTTGTGACGTCCATCAACAAGAATCAACACTCCCACATCACAGGATTCACATTGGCTGTCAAGGCGTATGCAAAATTCTCATGCGTGCATCAATCAAAAGCCCTAGCAAACCGACTCTTCATCGTCCAAATGTTGATGTCGACGAGGGTGAGCAAATGAGAATCGATACATGCATATTTGCAGTCGTTTGACAACTTGTTGCAAGAGGTCCAGCAAATGGAATGGAATCTTGACTCCAACATGCGTGCCATGATCCTTCTGATGGGGATGCTGGAAAACAAGGGGTCCTTCGTCACCGTATTTGGTGGTTGGAAGGAGGCAGATCTTACAAATAAGGCCGTCGCCAAACACGTCCGCAATGAGTCCATGTGACGCAGTGGCAGTGAGGCAAACATCTCACCCTATGCCTCTTGCTTTGGTGGACAAAGTGCAAGCTCTCGCTCCAGTCAAGGCAACAACGGAAGCGGTGGTGGTGGAGGGAAAGGCAATGGTGGGAGGAAGAGTTCCAAGAAGCCCGGCAATTGTCACAAGTGTGGCAAGGCTGAGCACTGGGCTAGGGATTGTCGTAGTCCTAGGAAAGAAGGCGGGAACAAAGGTGGGAAGGAGGAGAAGGAGCTCACCAACATGATGCCTGAAGGGTAAGCCATGAAGGGAGCAGCCCTCCTTAGGCCCTTGACTCGCGCACCAACCACCACTCATCAAAAGAGAAGGGTGGATTTGTCTCCATGGCCGAATCTGACTTGCGCGTCAAGTGTGCAAACGGTGCCGTGATCCAAGCCATGGGTGAAAGGGACAAGGTGATCACGTTCAACGTGAACGGTGCGGTGAAGGTGGTCAACCTTCAAAAGGTGGTGTACATGTCCTCCTTTGTAGCGAATCTGCTGTCTGTCTCACAAATCACCGACAACAACATGACAGTGGTGTTCACCAACAAGGAAGCCATTGTTGACATGGTGTGCCCCTTGCCATGAGTGCCGTTGACCGTACTCCCTGGTTCGACCACTGAGGAGTAGTCGAACACCTGATCTGACTTTAGATATGGATTCCTTGGATTTTTCCATGCAAGATCGAGCTTTGAATCGCTCGATTTGAGTGAGTATTTAGAAAGTTAGCCTAGCCCGAAAAACGGGTGTTGGGTGGGTGGAATCTGGTACCCGCCATAGGTGGCGGGATATTCCACCACCAGGGATCCGAGTTCATTCCTAATGGCCTCCAAATGCACCAGGGGCATGAATGAGGTGACCATAAGGACCTCCTTGACCAGGATGAACTTCTTGTTGACTTCTGGGCGAAGAAAGGCGCTTCGACGGGTCATCGTCGAAGCGCCTCCCGTTGCCTAGAGTGCAAAGCCAGGTGGGCGGCTCCACCAAGGGTTACTTCGACGGCCGTAGCAGGGGCTCTACTGCTCCGTTTTAGGCGTGCTTGGATGCGCTGGAAAGCTTAGATCACAGGCTATAAGAATCTGATGTAATCTCACTATGCAAAGTAACAAAAACGTGTTTCGATTCAGATCTACTGAATGCGACGAGTTCTGCCCACTCTTACCCGTGATCCTTGTGGTCCACACTCTTCACCATTGGTGTCTATTGGCTGCCCAAACCTTGGTAGCGTGTATCACTAAGTGCTAGGCATCCTTGAGGGTGCCTCCACACCCACTAGAGCCAACAAAGGGTTATGGGCCCACGTGCCTAGACGGACCCTAGCTCTTGAAGCTTCACGCTACCGCCGCGCGCCATGGCAACGACCGAGCAAGAGAGCATCGGCGCCGTCTCCAAGTTTGATGGAAACGGCTTCCCCTTGTGGAGGTGGCAGTTTGAGGTCTACCTCGATGACAAGGGTCTGCTTGAGCTGGTCAACGGTGAAGAGACTGCGCCTCCGGATACCGCGACGCCGGAGGAAGTGGACAAGTACAAGAAGCGCAACAAGAAGGCGCTTGCATTGTTGGTGTTAGCGCTTGCACCGCCGCAGCGCGCACTGATTCAAGGATGCACGGAGGCTGCGGAGGCCTGGAAGAAACTCTGCACCATCTACCAGTCCACCAACCTTGCTAACCAGCTCTTCGTCTTCAAGAGGCTCGTCACCCTCCGAGCCAACGAAGGCGACGACATCATGGAGATCCTGCAGCAGATNCAAGAAGTCGGACCAGCCCGGGAAGGGCGGGAAGAAGGACGTCCAAGCCATGATGGCCAGGGAATCTACCGACTTGACAGATCCGGAAGTCACGGTGATCGACTCCGGATCAGGCCGCCACACACAATGCAACCGGGCGGCATTCGTCACCTACGGCGCCACCGAGCGGCGCATGACAGTGGCCAACGGCAAAACAGAGTTGGCCGCGGGCGAAGGCAATGTTCGCATTGAGTCGGTGGTGAACGGGAAAGTCATTCCGTGCACCATCTACGACGTGCTCCACATGCCCAACTTTGGGGCAAACCTGCTGTTAGTGAGCCGCCTTACCGACAAGGGGCTCGAGGTGCTCTTCAACAAGAAAGAGGCCATCATCCGGAAGGAGGGGGACGGCGAGGTGATTGCACGTGGCAAGAGGGAGGAGGACCTGTACCTTCTCCGTACCAAGGTTCTTGCCGATGCGGTGAGGACCAACGCTGCTCACCTCGCGACAAAGGATGAAGGGGACCTGGACCTGTGGCATCACCGGTTGTACCACATTGCTCCCTCAACGGTTAAGGACATGGAAAAGAAGGAAGTGGTGCGAGGTCTTAAGGTCAAGAGCCTCGACGCAGCCAAGGATGCCGTGTACGAGCCATGCGTGGTCGGCAAGGCAACACGGCAGCCGTTCAATGGCAAAGGGACGCGAGCGTCGGCAAAGTTGGAGGTGGTGCACACTGACGTGTGTGGACCATTCGAGAGCTCAATCGGGGGCGCTCGCTACTTCGTCACCTTCATCGACGATCACAGCTGCAAGCTCTACCTCTACATCATCAAGAGGAAGAGCGATTTGTTGTCGTGCATGCAGGAATTTGTGGCGGCTGTGGAGCGGCAAATGGAGTTGAAGGTGAAGGCGTTCCGGAGTGACAACGGCGGCGAGTACGAGGGCTGCTTGGCATGGATGAAGAGCAAGGGGATCGCATGGCAGAAAACTACGCCACACTCTCCGCAGCAGAATGGCGTCACCGAGAGGGCAAACCGCACCATCCTCAACATGGTCCGGTCCATGTTGAGCGATGCCGGCCTCGCGCAGCGGTACTGGGGCGAGGCGGCACGGACAGCGGCGTACATCATGAACCTGACGCCGACGAAGCCGCTAAAGGACGCGGAGTCCAAGGTGTGGAAGACGCCACAAGAAGTGTGGAGCGGGAGGAAGCCAACTGTGGCACACCTCCGCACGTTTGGTTGCGTTGCACATGCTATTGTGCAGGCACGGGAGGGGCGGGGCAAGCTGGACCCGCGGACCCGCCGGTGCATCTTCGTCGGGTACGAGAGCGGGAGCAAGGCGTACCGGCTCTTCGACCCGCGGAGGCAGCAGATCGTGAAGAGTCACGACGTCACGTTTGACGAGGAGAGTCGTTGGACGGACAAGGACGCGGGTCTCTCCAAGCGTGGGGAGTGGCTGCCACTCCTCGAGGGGGAGACGCCGGAGGACGCAAAAGAGGGTGACGTCCAAGCGGCTCCAACCGGCGACAACCATCCGGGGGATGGGGGAGCGGCTGATTTGCATTCAGCCGAGTCGGACGATGAGTCCGAAGNTTGTGCAGGCACGGGAGGGGCGGGGCAAGCTGGACCCGCGGACTCGCCGGTGCATCTTCGTCGGGTACGAGAGCGGGAGCAAGGCGTACCGGCTCTTCGACCCGCGGAGGCAGCAGATCGTGAAGAGTCACGACGTCACGTTTGACGAGGAGAGTCGTTGGACGGACAAGGACGCGGGTCTCTCCAAGCGTGGGGAGTGGCTGCCACTCCTCGAGGGGGAGACGCCGGAGGACGCAAAAGAGGGTGACGTCCAAGCGGCTCCAACCGGCGACAACCATCCGGGGGATGGGGGAGCGGCTGATTTGCATTCAGCCGAGTCGGACGATGAGTCCGAAGTGCCGGCAGCAGTGGAGCTGAACGAGGAGGCGGGGAGTGAGCCTCCATCTCCACAGTCCCCAAGAGAGGGGGAGCAGGCCAGCGGTGCGAGTGACGCCGCGAGAGGGCAGCAGCAGCAGCAGCAGCGGCAGCAGCAGCAGCAGCCTCAACAGCAGCAGCCCCGGAGAAGCGGACGCGCACGGAGGACGGCAAAACGGTATGATGCGGCGCAGGGCACCTGGACTGGGTTTGCTCGAGCGTTCTTTGCGCAAGAGGAGCCCGAGACCGTCAAAGAGGCGTTGCAGCAGAAGGATGGGGCTGAGTGGGAGGGAGCCATAAAATCTGAGCTTGCCTCCCACGAAGAAAACGGCACTTGGCAGCTGATTGACAGACCGGAGGGTGCAAAAATCATCGGCTCCAAGTGGATCTTCAAGAAGAAGCTCACCAAGGAGGGGAAGGTGGAGCGGTACAAGGCGCGGCTGGTCGCAAAGGGGTACGCCCAGCGAAAAGGAGAACACTATGACGAAACCTTCGCGCCNGCTTCGCAAGGCGCTCTACGGGCTCAAGCAAGCGCCACTCATGTGGTACCTGAAAATGGACGGCTTCATGGCCGAGCTTTGCTTCAAGCGCTGCGAGGCGGATCACAGCGTGTACGTGCGAAAGCAGCCGGGGTTGCACCAGATCGTGGTCCTCTACGTGGATGACCTCATCCTCGTGTCATCGGACATGGAGGAGTTGGTGAACCTGAAGCGGCAGCTGGGTGGTCGGTTCAAAATGACCGACATGGGCGAGCTCGAGTACTACCTCGGCGTCGCCATCAAGAGGGACCGCAAAGCACGCACGCTTGAGATGGGGCAGGCAAAGTACGTGCAAGAGGTGCTCCGCCGCTACAACATGGAGGAGTGCAACCCCATCGGCACATCCATGACCACCACATGTGAGTTGAGCTCGAGCATGGGCCCGAGCACGGACGAGGAGAAGGAGGAGATGGCAGGTGTGCCATACCAGTCCGCAGTGGGGAGCATCATGTATGCCATGGTGGCGACGCGGCCCGACCTGGCCTTNGCGGAGGGCCAAGTGAGCCGCTACGTTGCTGACCCCGGGCCGTTGCATTGGCAAGCGGTGAAGCGGATCCTCCGCTATCTCAAGGCGACAAAACAGTCGCGGCTCGTGTTTGGAGGGGGAGCGCGTGATGACTCCCTTGAGTTGGTCGGCTACTCGGATGCCGACTGGGCTGGTGATGTGGATGACAGAAAATCAACGTCGGGGTACGTGTTTGTGCTTGGTGGTGCAGCAGTTTCATGGGCAAGTAGGAAGCAGGACTGCGTGGCACTGTCCAGCACCAAAGCGGAGTACATCGCGCTCGCGGAAGCCGCAAAGGAGGCGGTGTGGCTGCGTCGGCTGCTAAAGGAGATCGGCGTGCCGCAAAGGAAGCCGACAGTACTCAATGTGGACAACATGAGTGCCATCAGTCTGACCCAGAACCCGGTGCTGCACAGGAGGACCAAGCACATCGAGATCCGTCATCACTACGCGCGGGACTTGGTGGCGAAGGGAGATGCCGCTATTGTGCATTGTGGCACTAAGCGCATGCTCGCCGATGCCATGACCAAAGCACAGCCCAAGGACAGGCACGACGTAAGCTGCATGGAGCTCGGTCTGCGCTGTGAATTTTAAAATGCTACAGGTTCCAAGGACAGGGCATCAAGGCTGCGGTGCAAGGGGGAGATTGTTGACATGGTGTGCCCCTTGCCATGAGTGCCGTTGACCGTACTCCCTGGTTCGACCATTGAGGAGTAGTCGAACACCTGATCTGACTTTAGATTTGGATTTCTTGGATTTTTCCATGCAAGATCGAGCTTTGAATCGCTCAATTTGAGTGAGTATTCAGAAAGTTAGCCTAGCCCGAAAAATGGGTGTTGGGTGGGTGGAATCTGGTACCCGCCATAGGTGGCGGGATATTCCACCACCAGGGATCCGAGTTCATTCCTAATGGCCTCCAAATGCACCAGGGGCATGAATGAGGTGACCATAAGGACCTCCTTGACCAGGATGAACTTCTTGTTGACTTCTGGGCGAAGAAAAGCGCTTCGACGGGTCATCGTCGAAGCGCCTCCCGTTGCCTAGAGTGCAAGGCCAGGTGGGCGGCTCCACCAAGGGTTACTTCGACGGCCGTAGCAGGGGCTCTACTGCTCCGTTTTAGGCGCGCTTGGATGCGTTGGAAAGCTTAGATCACAGGCTATAAGAATCTGATGTAATCTCACTATGCAAAGTAACAAAAACGTGTTTCGATTCAGATCTACTGAATGCGACGAGTTCTGCCCACTCTTGCCCATGATCCTTGTGCTCCACACTCTTCACCATTGGTGTCTATTGGCTACCCAAACCTTGGTAGCGTGTATCACTGAGAGCTAGGAATCCTTGAGGGTGCCTCCACACCCACTAGAGCCAACAGCCATAGCCCTGAAAAATGAGGACATCAAAATTCTATACACCAAAGACGACCTCATGCTTCAAGTTCCAAGAGTGGACGGGCTCTACGTACTTCAAACCAAAGTCACCAAGATGTTGGATGAGGGATTGCCATGTGCCACCAAGATAATGGCACCGAAGCCATAGGATGCACCACTGGCGACTGGTGCGACCGCCACATCAACCAGGGACACCGACGCTGAGCTGTGGCACCGGCAATTTGGCCATGTGGCCAACAACACGCTGCAGAAGATGTAAGGGCAAGAGGTAGTCCGCGAAATGGAAGGGTGCACCATGAAGCATGGAGAAGCGTGTACATTGTGTGAACCACGACTCCAAGCAAAGGCAATGAAGAAGCCATTTGGGAGAGGAGGTCAACGAGCGGAGAATGTCTTGGACCTGATCCATGGTGATGTGTGCGGACCCTTTTGCACAACATATAGCGGAGGAAGCAAGTACTTCCTGACCTACATCGACAACCATAGCCGCAAGTTGTGGATCTACTTCCTCAAAACAAAGGAAGAGATCAAGGAGAAGCTCCTGGAATTCATCACCATGGTAGAGCGGCAAACGTCCAAGAAGGTGAAGACGTTCCAAAGTGACAACGGGGGCTAGTACAAAGCATGCAAGCCTTGGCTCAAGCACCATGGGATCTGCCACAAGCAAACCACCCCTCACAACCCCCAAAGCAACGACCTGGATGAGAGGATGAACCAGACGCTACTCGGCATGGTGCAAAGCATGCTCTTAGATGCCAAGCTCCCACCTTGCTTTTGGGCTGAAGCTGCAACAAAAGCCTGCTACCTCTTGAACCTCACACCAGCAGCCGCCTTGCGGAAGCGTGGAAGGGAGCAGGACAAGTAGCTGAAGACCCCACAAGAAGAATGGTCGGGAAAGAAATCCAACGCCTCTTATCTTAAAGTGTTTGGGTCAACTGCATGGGTGAAGATCCAGTCGGGAGAAGGTGGAGGCAAGCTGGACGTACGTTCTAAAAAGTGCGTCATGGTTGGGTATGACACGTCACACAAAGCCTATCGGCTTTGGGACCAGGCAGCAGGCAAGCTCGTGAGGAGCCGCGACGTGTTTGACGAACGCACCCTTGGAAAGAGAGAGCTGCTAGACCTGATCCACGCTCCCAAAGCGGGAGAGTGGATAGTGTTGCTTGAGTCTGGATACCAAGCACCCAAAAACTGGCTCGCTTTGCCAGCAGGTTGTGGGAACGGGAGAGTAGCTGCGGAGGATGACGCAGCATCTGACATGGACACAGATTCCGAGGCGTCCGGGGCTTCCGAGTTTCACTTGGAGTCTGACGACTCTTCTAACGTCGACAACGACGATGACAACGACACAACCACCATCTGTGGAAGCACTAGCACCAAAGCAAGAAGCCGCATCAATACCCCGGCATAGTTTGCGACCAAAGAAAGAACCTTTTTGGTATGAGGACGATTGGACTGGCCTTAGCTGGTCGTGCATGGCTGAAGGAGAGCCATCCACAGTGGTGGAGGTAATGAATGGCCCAGATGCGGCCAAGTTGAATGAGGCTGTGGACAGCGAGCTCACGTCCATTGCCGAGAACGGCACATGGGTGTTGGTGGATAGACCCGACAAGGCCCACGTGGTACGATCCAAGTGGGTCCTCCGAGTGAAGAAGAAGCAAGACGGTAAAATAAAAACGTTCAAGGCAAGGGTAGTGGAAAAGGGGTTCTCTCAACGCCCGGGCTCTGAGTACGATGAGACATTCACGCCTGTCATGACCTTTGCCTCTATCCGCTCTCTCCTTGCCATCGCAATCACTAAGAACCTGGAGATACACCGGATGGACGTCATGACAGCTTTCCTCTATGGGAATCTTGACAAGGAAGTACTGATGGAGGTGCCCAAAGGAGTCAAAGCTCCCGAGGGCAAGGTGTGCTAGTTGGTGAAAGCGCTCTATGGGCTGAAACAGGCCCCAAGGATATGGTACAAAGAGATGGACGGTTTCATGACCGGTCTCTCCTTCGTGCATCGCCAAAATGACCCGAGCATGTACATGCGCGATGATGGGAGGGGACTAATGCCCGTTGCACTATATGTGGATGATTTAATCATCTGCTCTTCTTCAGTTGAGCTGCTGGATGAGCTGAAGTCTGACCTCAGCAAAAGGTTAAAAATGAAGGACATGGGTCCTCTCGAGTACTACCTCGGGATCGCCATCCACCACAACCAAGGAGCAGGCACCATCAAACTGACCCAAACCAAATGCATCGGTGAGGTACTAAAGCGCTATCACATGAAAGAATGCAAACTTGTGAGCACCCCAATGACGACCGATGCAAAACTGAAGGCCTCAATGTCACCAAGGAATGAAGCAGAACGAAGGGAGATGCAAGATATCCGCTAGCAGTCCACCGTGGATAGCATCATGTACGCCATGGTTGGTACTCGTCCGGAAATCTGGTATGCTGTGGGACAAGTGAGCAGGTTCGTGGCTAGCCCAGGGCCACAACATTGGCAGGCAGTCAAGTGCATGTTGTGCTACCTGTAGAAGATATGTCACATGGGCCTTTTCCTTGGAGGCCAAGAAGGTACGGACCCCTCCGCCTGAAGTGCTACACCGACGCCGACGAGGGGAGGCAATCTTGACGACCGGAAATCCACCTCCGGATACGTGTGCATCTTGAATGGCACTGTCATCTCATGGGCCAACAGGAAGAAGGATTGTGTTTCCGTGTCCACGGCTGAGGCAGAGTACGTTGCTCTGTGTGAGTTGTGGAAGGACACTCAGTGGCTGCGCAGCCTGCTTGGCAAAATGACTGTGTCGCAGAAGGATGTTATTGTTGTACACGTGGACAACATGAGCGCCATGTGGATGGCTGAAGATGAGATCATCTCCCGGCGAACAAAGCACATCGACAAACATTACCACTACTCACGTGACCTGGTCATGAAGAACGTGGTGGACGTGAAGCAATGCAGAACCAAGAGCATGCTTACTGACTTTATGACCAAGCCACTGGAGAGCGACTTGCACTACGCACGCGTTCATGGATTCAGCATGAGGAGTGCGGCAGAGGAAGGGTGAGCCCCAAGGCATCGATGGAGCTGAGTGAGCGACAGATGAATAGAGGTGCAAGGGAGAGATTTGTTGAATGGTTTGCACCTTATCCACTGGCTAGCTGGCTGGTTGCACGGTAAGACAAGGCATGCACCGCTCTATGGAGTACGTTCCCCTTGTCTGTTCTAAGGTAGGCCAGGAATGCATTACCCATAATTGGTATGTCCCCTGGAGATCATCATCAGAAACACAACATTGAGGCCTAGTTGGGACAGGTGCCGGAGCTCATGGGTCGCGGGCTAAAATCTCACGATGGCCCCATTTTTCTTTGTGGCCCAAAATGGGACAGGAAGCTTCTAGGACGCTTACTAGAGCCTGGCTTGAGGATAACACTTGGCGGTCCTAGGATGTGCCAAGTAGGACTGCAGGCTGAGGTTGGTTCCTATGGAGCCACTATGAGGAGAAGCATAGCAATGCTGTGCAAGTATAAAAGCCTGTGCCTTGCATGCATCCATTTATAATTCTTGCCTTTGAGACTCCTCACAGAGTATCCAACCAAGGGTAGACACTAAACACCTTCATGTGGACTTTGTGAGGTTGCAAACAGAATGAACGTAAAGTGTGGATCCCTCTTTTGAGGGTGATATGTTATCTTGGTTGAAATACGAAGATCGGTTGGCGGCCTTCCATGTCGGGTGCCGTTTTCTAGACCGTTGCTATGTGGCAAATTGACATGGACTTCGCCGCTTGAATCCGCTAGCTACAGAGCTTCATGACCACGCAGCTCGACATCATGCTTCCTCTCCAGAGAAGTACAAGTTGCGTGCCTGCTAGCGAGGTCTCCCACTGCCAGACAGAGATCGACCTCCGAGGAGACCTCAGGGAAGCTACCTATTGCCCTTTGGGGTCGGCTTTGAATGATGTTGCCTGGTTGGTGACTGGCATGATTGTTTCGCCTCTGCCCCATCTGCTCAGCTTACAACCTCTGTCTCCCTACCCGCATCATGTTTCATTGCTCACTGTAACTGTTGGAGTGATGGTCCTCACCTCGGCAGGAGTGACTCAAGAAAAAGGAACATAAAAAAGACAATCCCAAGTGGCTTAGTGTTTGAAGGTGTCCACATCTAGAGGCAGGGGCCTGGGTTCAAGTCCCACAAGATGAACTTCTGCCCTGCCTCAAGAGAGGTGGAAAATAGGTGCCAGAAAACTAGCT
The DNA here is from genome assembly GCA_023375785.1 of Penium margaritaceum. Taxonomy (NCBI): domain Eukaryota; kingdom Viridiplantae; phylum Streptophyta; class Zygnematophyceae; order Desmidiales; family Peniaceae; genus Penium; species Penium margaritaceum. The sequence goes on from SZWC01003586.1 coordinate 90,478, forward strand.
CTACCTCTTGAGTTCCTCCTTAAGATTCTAGAAGGCTAGGGTAAGGTCCAGGAAGGTGGCACACCTTCTAGAAGGTGTGACTTATCCTACAAGGCATCTAGAGGTATCCTGGTCTTTTGGATGCCTTCCCTCCTACTAGAAGCAAGCTGAGGAATCTAGGAAGGGGCAGAAACGTTTAGAGGAAAGGGATGCCTTCCTAAGTTGGAAAAAGGACAGCCTGCCAATGGACACTCTAGAAGCCATAGGAAGCTTCAAATTTTGCATCCTTGGTCTTATGGAAAGCTTAGATCAATGGCTATAAAATGCCACTGCTCGGGAGCCTTGTGATCAAGTGTTTATTCCCAATCAATTGAGGCCAAAGCCATTGCCACACTCTTTGACCAATTTTCTGCCGTCCTTGGAACCAGTTGCCTCCACAGTTTCAGTCTATCCAAAAATAGTTGGTGGTGTGAACCAGCCACTGCTAGGGACGCTCTAGGGTGCACACTCATCCTCAGGCAAAGAAAGGGTCATGGGCCCATGCCGTTAAGAGGTCCCATGCCAGCTTGTGTTCACGCTTCTTAGATCAAGACATGGCCGCTAACAAGCAAGAGAGCAGCCGCACTGTCTTTAAGTTTGATGGGACAGGATTTTCCTTGTGGAGGTGGCAGTCTGAGGTCTTCCTCGAGGACAAGGGACTGCTTGAGCTCATAAAGGGTGATGAGACTGCTCCGTCGGAGACTACAACAGCTGAGGTGAAGGAGGCATACAAGAAGCGTGAAAAAAAGGCGTTGGCGCTCCTTGTGTCCGCGTTATGCCGACCACAACTTGGGCACATCCAAGGATACAACCTGGCCGCAGAAGCATGGCCAAAACTCCGCTCCATCTACCATTCAAGGAACCTCGTCAATCAGCTCTTCATCGTCAAAAGGCTCGTCGCCCTTCGAGCCAATGAAGGCAACAACGTCATGAAGATCATGCAGCAGTTTGAGTCGCTCATAATGGAGTGTGTGGCCAATGGTAAGGAGGTCGACTCTCAGTTGTAAGCTGTGATCCTCCTTCTGGCCTTACCAAAACGTTAGAGTCCCATGATCACAGTTCTTAGTGGCTGGCCTTCCGACGAGCTTAAGTACCGGAAGGTCGCTGAGTATGTGCGCAATGAGTGGATGCAATGTGGCAGTCAAGAGAGTGCAGTGGCATCAACTTCTGCGTATACCGTTTTTCCTCAAGGTGGAGGCCGAGGCACCAAGTGGAAGGGTGCCAATCTGGGCACCAAGAAGGGTGACAAGAAGGGAGAGTGCTTCAACTACGGCAAGGAGGGGCACTATTTGTGCAACTGCCCCAAGAAGAAGTCAGACCAGTTGTAGTGGGGGGAGAAGAAAGACGATCAGGCCCTCAATGTGTACAACTCCACCGACTTGAAGGATCCGGGAGTTGCCGTCATTGACTGCGGATCACGTCACAACACCAAATGCAACAGGGCAGCATTTGTCAAGTACGGCGCCTCGGAGAAACAAATGACGGTGACATAGGTAGCCGCCAGTGAGGGGAAGGTCCGCATTGAGTCAATTGTGAACGGCAAACCCTTCAGGAGCACAATCCTCGACGTGCTCCATGTGCCCAACTTTGGGGAAAACGTGCTCTTTGTCAGCCATCTAATTGCAAAGGGAATTGAGGTGCTCTTAAGGAAGAAGGAGAACGTCATCCGCAAAGAGGGCAAAGGCAAGGTCATTGTGCGCACCAAGAGGGAAGAAGACTTGTACCTGCTACGCGCGAAGATCCTCGGCAGCTGGGCGGGGTCCAACGCCACCAATCTTACAACAAAGGATGATGAAGACCTGGACCTATGGCACCACCGACTTTGCCATGTTTCTCCATCAACGGTGATGGAGATGGCAGAGAGAGGTGGTACTGGGTCTCCAAATCAGTGGCCTTGATGGAACCAAGGAGATTGTGTGTGAGCCATGCACCATTGGCAAATCAACGCGGCACACATTTGTGGCAAAGGGGATGCGTGCATCGACAAAGCTTGCAGTGGTACACACAAATGTGTGTGGACTACTTGAAATCTCCATTGGTGGAGCTTGCTACGTCCTCACCTTCATCGATGACCACAGTTGCAAACTCTACCTCTACCCTATGAAGCAAAAAAGTGAGGTCCTTGCGTGCATGCAAGAGTTTGTGACAGATGTGGAGCGGTAGACAGAGTTGTAGGTGAAGGCATTCCGGAGTGACAACGGCGGTGAATATGCGGACTGCCTTGGGTAGATGAAGAGCAAGGGGATTGAATGGCAGAAAACAACTCCACACTCCCCATAGCAGAACGGCATTGCAAAGAGAGAAAACCGCACAATACTCAACATGGTGCAGTCCATGTTGAGTGACATTGACCTTGCACAACGGTATTGGGCGGAGGCGGCAAGGATAGCAGCGTACATCATGAATACATCATGCTGACCAAGCCGTTGAAGGACAAGGAGAGCAATGTGTGGAAGATGCCACATTAGGTGTGGAGCGTGAGGAAGCTGGAGGTGGGTCACCTCTGCACTTTTGATTGCGTTGCACATGCGGTGGTGCAGGCATGTGAGGGGCGGAGCAAGCTGGATCCGAGTACCCGCCGATGTATTTTCCTTGGATATGAGAGTGGAAGCAAACCACCGGCTCTTTGAACCAAGGAGGCAGCCGATTACACTGATTCGGGACATCACGTTTGATGACAAAAGCTGTTGGATGGACAAGGAGGCAGGTTTGTCTAAGAGGGGGGAGTGGATGCCACTTTTGGAGGGAGAGACAACGGAGGAAGTGAATGAGGGCGATGTCCTCGCAGCAGTACCAACCAGAGAGGATCGCCTCAGGGATGGGCAAGCGACAGACTTTGTTTCGGCCAATTTGGATAAGGAGTCCGAAGCAATGGAGCTGGACGTGGAGGTGGGAAGCCCGCCTATGTCTCCAAGGTCTCCAAGAGAGTGGGAGCAGGCACTTGAAGACGATGGCGTAAAAAAGGGACAGCAACAAAAACAACCGCCTCAACAGCCCTGCACAAGTAGGCGTGTGCGAAGAAGGACAAAGAGGTACAATGCAGACAAGGTCATTTGGACTGGGTTTGTATGAGCCTTCTTCACACAAGAGGAGCCTTAATCTGCGAAGGAGGCACTACAGCAAAAGGATGGGGCTGAGTGGGAGGGAGCAATAGAGTATGAGCTTGACTCCCAGGAGGAGAACGACACTTAAGAGCTGGCTGACCGGCCGGATGGCAAGAAAATTTTCGGCTCCAAGTGGGTCTTCCAGAAGAAGCACACAAAGGAGGGGGGCTGGAATGGTACAAGGCGCGGCTGGTGGCGAAAGGGTATGTCCAGAGAAAAAGGGAGCACTAAGACAAGACCTTTGCACCAGTGGCCAGGTTTTCCTCCATTCGCACTATCCTCTCTTCATCATGCGGCTACAAAATCCACCAAATGGACGTCAAAATTGTGTTCCTCAATGGCGACCTAGACAAGGAAGTCTACATGGAGGTGCTGGAGGGGGTGGATGCACCGCAGGGGAAGATATGCCGGCTTTGCAAGGGGATCTATGGATTGAAGTAAGCTCCGCTCATGTGGTACCTCAAGATGGACAGTTTCACGTGACGCTCACTACTGCTGCCAGTACCGCTTCTCTGCGGCGCAGCTGGCGAGAGAGGTCACGCAGCTCTGATGCCATGAGAAATTTCCATGAGAAACTCCTTACCTTGATACTGATGACGTGGCGACACTGTCAAGTGAGCTGGCACACTAGTAAGCTAGCAAGTGTAAGAGAAAGCAAGAGTCAGGCAAGAGTGATGTGCAAAGTACCATAAGCTCCAATAGCTTAGTAATACAGAGAGAGTGAACAAATGACAGGTCCATAGCATGAATACCTGCCATGGCGCAAGGCGGGTGTCGAACGCGGGAGTGCAAGGTCTTTCCTAAAACTGACCCAAAAATAATGTTTTGGCTGTAACTTTGTGTAGACAAGTCAAAAGGCTACGTCGTCTGAACCTAAACGTGCAAGATCTTGAGACGGACACTATGACTGGTCACATGTATGCATTTGGCATCAAACAATGGACACAGAATGCAAAACATGAAAATCGGGTCCACGAACAGTCCATCAATGAAATCCTGAAGGCTAGATGAGAACTGTAGAAGGTCCCAGACAGCATCTAAGACTTTGGGACGGTCGTCGGTCAGCTCAGAGTAGGTGGTCCATCACAAGACAACGCACCGGCACCACCTAGGTTTCAGGGATCTGCATGGGCATGGACACGGCCGAGTGGTCACAGTGAATTGTGTAGGTCGACGGGAACGTCACAAATCACAACATTTTGATCTTGACGTTCCGTTAAAACCACTATGTTTGCTCAAGAGTGAGGCCCAAGGCCTATTCTTGTCGTGGAAATTGATTTTTGTTGTATTTCCGCCTGATTTTGAAAACTTTGATGAGGATCTCTCTTGCAATGAGGCGACTTTCTGTCTGTTATTTTGTGAAAACGTGCTGGACTGACGGTAGAAAACGTGACCATTTTCAAGTCGATGGCACTAGGACATTGTTTAGTTTCACACACCACCCACAATTCCCCCCGGCGATGTAACAATGCTCCGTTCTTTAGGCATGCGAATGCTTTTTTTGAACAGGCGAGTGATGTGGAAACGGCCGTCGAGTACCTTGGGGACGTCATGATAATTAGAACGGGACAGGTTTTGTCATTAGTCGCGTCATCCATGGATGGACCTGTACCATTGTTGTTTGTGTCATCTCAGGATGCCTTCAAACATTTATCTCGTACATTCTTTCTGATCAAACCACTTGACTTTGCTCACCTTTGCACTAGCTATGCAGAAATCTTGGTTGTAGGAAGCATACAGCAGACACTAGGACAGAACCCGCCATATTTTTGACATGTAATATCACAACAACATCGACGCCCGCACGCTCCCCTGTACAGCATGAACGATACATGCGCGGTGTAAACACGTCACCTTGGTTTAAGACTTCATGTTTCATACAAGCTAATGTGTTTGTGGGATTTACGTGGAGAAATTCCAAGGTGCTCGTACTTGATTGGCTTGCTACAATCCATTTCCTATAATCTGTGTATGAGGAAACAATGTGGATTGTGTATGTGTGGTAAGAATATGCCACATGTCATTGGATTGAACCTTATCCATTGCCTAGTACTTGGTCGTCCTTGCTACATGGGTGTAGGTACAAGCAACCACTTTCGTCCTGGGGCGTAATAACTAGTATATTCACACGCTTAATGGGTTGAACATGCCATATACACGAGCAAAGTTTTACTTCAACCATATCCAACACTTCAAAAAAATAGAAACGTGGTATCAAGCTCCCTCGGCATGCTCGATTAGCGACATTCGTCGCTCATCGGGCATGGCGACGAGGGTCATGCGACCCTCGTCGCCGCTCTTGCTCCCTTACAAGATCGTGATCGAGAAAAAGACCCCTTTTTCCTTTTGTTGTCTCAAAGGGCACGCAAACCCAACCCTTTCAACATGCAAACTAGCTTCAAAACCAACTCCGAATGTAATTCAGGGTTGAGGGTTTTAGTTTTTGCGCGGGTACCTGCTGGGCCCCGTGGTAGCAGGGCCCAGCAAGTTCCATTTCACGGCATGGGGTGTCTTGGACCCCCCTCACAAACCCCATGCAAACCCATTCCTTGAACAATCAAAAACACCTTGAAGTAGGAGCTTGTGATTGTTTGAGTACAATGATGACGTCAGAGCTCCGATACTGCATTTCATGCACCATCGACAAGGTGTTCGTGCACTTTTCTTATGGATACCTCGTTTCTTTTTTTTGACCTGTGGGTACATCAGACGTAAAGTGCAAAAGTGGCGGATATGTCGTTGTTAAAGAGTGGTTACTGGATACATCAGGTTTATCTGGAATTCTGTGGATATATGGTCACACCCCCGTTCATCGTGGTAAGTTCCTCCTTGGCGAGAAAGTCTTTCCGGATCATCGAGACAGGTGCAGAACCTACTTGCGACCTCAGGATTAACAGTGTCGGCGATGATCTCACGGCTTAGATGCTCTCAAAAGCATTGTTCTCCATGTGAAATCTACCTAGGTGCGAATATTGATAGGCGACTCACAAGTTTACGTTGGCCACGGCTGGCAAGGCATGGGTGGGAATGGGAGTCCCGCCCGCTCTTTTCCTGACATCAGCACTCGTGCTTCGCGGTAGTTTTGTCACCCAAAAGTTGGTGAAATGGAGTCCACTCACTCACTTTTTCATTACACTCGCTCATCGTTGTCCGTTTTGCAAGACGTCAAGAAAATGGATTTTGCAACTTTTTGCACAAATTGACATCGATTCGCAACCATAGCTACCCTTCAAAGGACTTGACGGGACTCGGAGGCTGTCCACTTCAACTTGGAGGCAACAAAACTTGAAGAAGTCTTCATTGTCCGCTATCTTCGAGAGCCTGCCCTGACTTCTTTTGCGCACCAGACCCCACCATCGCGCCAAGTCACATGCACTCATTGCAAAAACTTGTCGCACACTTCAAAACCTGAAACGAGTCATTAACTTTGTGCTTTTGTAGCCCAAAAACCTGTCATCATCCTTTTACTAGCTGATGTGTCGACTTAGCTCTCGTTTCCCACGAGTTCCAGTCAATTTATTCACATTCTGAAAATATGTTTGCAAACATTCCCATAGTACATCCATTGCTGATGGCCGGAACCTTTCTTTGTGGACGACTCATTCTTTTGCAGGGAAGTTGAACAAACAGATAAATGTGGGATGAAATTCAATTGAAAACAGAGGGATATGATCACATAACATAGAAGAACATGGAAGATAGAAACGAAATACACTTATCTTGGATCGATCTTAGCTTATCATCAAGACAACAAAACATAAACACGAAATACTACAAACAACAGCCCATGTTATGCATCTACATGTACATCATATGTCTAGAATATACATAAATAGATACATATATATGCATAGATATAAGCAATGGAATACATATGTTTATTGATCACGATAAAGATAAAACTCTACATGTAGTTCTAAGAATATGTGTACATATGTATATAGATCTAGAAATTGGCGTACGTATATAGAAAAACATACATGTAAAGAAAGACATATATACATCAATATAGATATAGATATAGATATAGAAATAGATAAAAATCTAGATAAATATGGATAAAGATATAGATATAGATATAGATATAGATATAGATATAGATATAGATATAGATATAGATATAGATATAGATATAGATATAGATATAGATATAGATATAGATATAGATATAGACATAGATATAGATATAGATATAGATATAGATGTAGATATAGATATAGATATAGATATAGATATAGATACAGATATAGATATAGATATAGATATAGATATAGATATAATTATAGATATAGATATAGATATAGTTATAGATATAGATATAGATATAGATATAGATATAGATATAGATATAGATATAGATATAGATATAGATATAGATATAGATATAGACATAGATATAGATATAGATATAGATATAGATAGAGATAGAGATATAGATATAGATATAGATATAGATATAGAGATAGATATAGATATAGATATAGATATAGATATAGCTATAGATATAGATATAGATATGGAAATAGATATAGAGATAGATACAGATATAAATGTAGATATTGATATTGATATAGATATAGATATAGATATAGATATAGATCTAGATATAGATATAGATATAGATATAGATATAGCTATAGATATAGATATAGATATGGAAATAGATATAGAGATAGATACAGATATAAATGTAGATATTGATATTGATATAGATATAGATATAGATATAGATATAGATCTAGATATAGATATAGATATAGATATAGATATAGCTATAGATATAGATATAGATATGGAAATAGATATAGAGATAGATACAGATATAAATGTAGATATTGATATTGATATAGATATAGATATAGATATAGATATAGATCTAGATATAGATATAGATATAGATATAGATATAGCTATAGATATAGATATAGATATGGAAATAGATATAGAGATAGATACAGATATAAATGTAGATATTGATATTGATATAGATATAGATATAGATATAGATATAGATCTAGATATAGATATAGATATAGATATAGATATAGCTATAGATATAGATATAGATATGGAAATAGATATAGAGATAGATACAGATATAAATGTAGATATTGATATTGATATAGATATAGATATAGATATAGATATAGATCTAGATATAGATATAGATATAGATATAGATATAGCTATAGATATAGATATAGATATGGAAATAGATATAGAGATAGATACAGATATAAATGTAGATATTGATATTGATATAGATATAGATATAGATATAGATATAGATCTAGATATAGATATAGATATAGATATAGATATAGCTATAGATATAGATATAGATATGGAAATAGATATAGAGATAGATACAGATATAAATGTAGATATTGATATTGATATAGATATAGATATAGATATAGATATAGATCTAGATATAGATATAGATATAGATATAGATATAGCTATAGATATAGATATAGATATGGAAATAGATATAGAGATAGATACAGATATAAATGTAGATATTGATATTGATATAGATATAGATATAGATATAGATATAGATCTAGATATAGATATAGATATAGATATAGATATAGCTATAGATATAGATATAGATATGGAAATAGATATAGAGATAGATACAGATATAAATGTAGATATTGATATTGATATAGATATAGATATAGATATAGATATAGATCTAGATATAGATATAGATATAGATATAGATATAGCTATAGATATAGATATAGATATGGAAATAGATATAGAGATAGATACAGATATAAATGTAGATATTGATATTGATATAGATATAGATATAGATATAGATATAGATCTAGATATAGATATAGATATAGATATAGATATAGCTATAGATATAGATATAGATATGGAAATAGATATAGAGATAGATACAGATATAAATGTAGATATTGATATTGATATAGATATAGATATAGATATAGATATAGATCTAGATATAGATATAGATATAGATATAGATATAGCTATAGATATAGATATAGATATGGAAATAGATATAGAGATAGATACAGATATAAATGTAGATATTGATATTGATATAGATATAGATATAGATATAGATATAGATCTAGATATAGATATAGATATAGATATAGATATAGCTATAGATATAGATATAGATATGGAAATAGATATAGAGATAGATACAGATATAAATGTAGATATTGATATTGATATAGATATAGATATAGATATAGATATAGATCTAGATATAGATATAGATATAGATATAGATATAGCTATAGATATAGATATAGATATGGAAATAGATATAGAGATAGATACAGATATAAATGTAGATATTGATATTGATATAGATATAGATATAGATATAGATATAGATCTAGATATAGATATAGATATAGATATAGATATAGCTATAGATATAGATATAGATATGGAAATAGATATAGAGATAGATACAGATATAAATGTAGATATTGATATTGATATAGATATAGATATAGATATAGATATAGATCTAGATATAGATATAGATATAGATATAGATATAGCTATAGATATAGATATAGATATGGAAATAGATATAGAGATAGATACAGATATAAATGTAGATATTGATATTGATATAGATATAGATATAGATATAGATATAGATCTAGATATAGATATAGATATAGATATAGATATAGCTATAGATATAGATATAGATATGGAAATAGATATAGAGATAGATACAGATATAAATGTAGATATTGATATTGATATAGATATAGATATAGATATAGATATAGATCTAGATATAGATATAGATATAGATATAGATATAGCTATAGATATAGATATAGATATGGAAATAGATATAGAGATAGATACAGATATAAATGTAGATATTGATATTGATATAGATATAGATATAGATATAGATATAGATCTAGATATAGATATAGATATAGATATAGATATAGCTATAGATATAGATATAGATATGGAAATAGATATAGAGATAGATACAGATATAAATGTAGATATTGATATTGATATAGATATAGATATAGATATAGATATAGATCTAGATATAGATATAGATATAGATATAGATATAGCTATAGATATAGATATAGATATGGAAATAGATATAGAGATAGATACAGATATAAATGTAGATATTGATATTGATATAGATATAGATATAGATATAGATATAGATCTAGATATAGATATAGATATAGATATAGATATAGCTATAGATATAGATATAGATATGGAAATAGATATAGAGATAGATACAGATATAAATGTAGATATTGATATTGATATAGATATAGATATAGATATAGATATAGATCTAGATATAGATATAGATATAGATATAGATATAGCTATAGATATAGATATAGATATGGAAATAGATATAGAGATAGATACAGATATAAATGTAGATATTGATATTGATATAGATATAGATATAGATATAGATATAGATCTAGATATAGATATAGATATAGATATAGATATAGCTATAGATATAGATATAGATATGGAAATAGATATAGAGATAGATACAGATATAAATGTAGATATTGATATTGATATAGATATAGATATAGATATAGATATAGATATAGATATAGATATAGATATAGATATAGATATATATATATAGATATAGATATAGATATAGATATAGATATAGATATAGATATAGATATAGATATAGACATAGATATAGATATAGATATAGATATAGATATAGATATTGTAGCGGGAGGGCCGGTTCGGCCCTCCCACCTCGCTGAAGCAAGGGGTGGTTGCGCACCACCACTCGCGTCAGCAACGGATGGCCGAGGGCCAGCACTTCGCTGGCCGCCGGCCAGCTCGCTGCCAGCCGGCTGGACGGCCGGCGGCCGGCCAAGTGACCGGCCGGCCATCGGCTGGCCAGCCACCAGCCGCCGATCGCGGCCTCAGCCCGATCGGCGGCTGAGAGGCCAGGAGGGCCTTGAGGGTGAGGCCTCGTGGCCTCGTGCCCTCGTTCCCCCTCGCCCTCCTTGCAAACAAGCAAGAGAGGACGAGGGATAGGGGGAGCGAGGGTGAGGTTGAAATAGTTGGCGCGAAATCGCCAGCGTGCCTCGCACGCGACGATTTTGCGCCAGAACGATAAAACGTATATCGAAGTTCGTTTACGACGAACTTCCACATTAAACAAACAAAACAACGCGTGGGAACACACGAGTTCGAGGTAAAAACCCCAGTTTGGGTCCCAAACCCAGGGGTTTGGTTAAAAACGGAAATAGGCCTCCGGAGACTCAAAATATTTGAGTCTACCTGCTCTGGGTCGTTGATGACGATTGCCCCTCAGTCTTGCGAAGGGGGTAAACCTCTGACGCGGACTGAGAACGCCATTCTGCGAACTCCGACGACGACTTCAGAGCAGGAGCTGGAGACATGACCCGTTACAGTGGTTCTCAGAGCTAGATGACCCTCGTGACCAAGGGTTCGACGGAAACGGCGGCTACAACATAGATAAAATGCCGCCGGCAGCTACAAGTAGCAGCAGAAACACCAGAAGGGACTACGGTATCTACAATCCACGGATTGAAGCACCGTAAAATGCGTTAGAGAGCTTGAAAAACGCTCTACTTGGTGGAACCATTTCCTTCCACACTCTCCACACTTCCAGGGGACTAGGATTATTTTTGTTGGGCGGGTTGGGGAGTTCCCACCTCTAAAACCACAAAATCATCCTCATTTTCAAGACTCCTTTAAACCTCCTTCATCCAAAAAATGGGACAGCGTCCCTCCCCAAGCTGAGGGACTCTCGCGGCCTGAGAGCACCCTCAAAAGAAGGAGGTTGAGACCTTGAAGATTTTTGACGGCTCGCCAATACCGCCGGCTCAAGGGAGACGCGGCCCAAGAATGCGAGAGGCATCAAGAAGCGTGAAGAGAAGACCAAGGAAGACAAGAAGACAAGAGGAAGACAAAAAGTTGGAAGAGAGAGTGGAAGACTCGCTAGGAATTGTTAAAATTCCTCTTCTCATTGTTTTCTCTTCTTTTGTGAGCGGCACTCATATTCATCCTCGTTCTATTGTCTTGTAAGTTTGTGTTTTCCTAGGTACTAGTCATTGCCAATCGCCGTGAGTCACGGCTTAGGAAGTCTAGGTCCAAAAAACCACAAACTTGTGCCGACGTGGTGGCCTAGGAAAACAAAAATTGAAGTTATAATTGCCTCACCGATCGTGAGAGCAAAGAGATCGTAGGAGGCAATTCCTCCTTTAAGTTGTGGGGTGATCCTCACAACGACCTTCACGTGCTAGTTGCACGAACGACGAGATGGCAAGTGCCGGACTGTCCAGGACAAACAAGGGCAAGGTGGTGACGACCTCACCATGAGCTCTCGGTGGACTCCAAATTTTGGGAGCCACCAACGTGAGTACGGTTGCCAACCCAAAGGCAACCGTACCGCCAAGGGCAACCCTACCGCCAAAGGCAACCGATGCCAACCTCGGTGATACCGAGCGGCGTTCGGAGGCCAAAAAGGTGCTTGACGAGCACATCAACGCGCACGTGGGCGACCCCCACGCGACAGACGATGGGATGGAGGAGGATCTCCCGGGGGAATACCCCGACGTTGCAGAGCGTGCAGAGCGGCGTTGCAGAGCGTGACCCAGGTACGGATGCAGCAGCAAGCGCACCGTACCGCAGCTGCGGATGCCACTGCCGGTGGTAGCAACGACTTGCCTACCTCGACGACTTCGGGGTCGGTCATGAACACGTCCTTCCTCCACAGTGTGGAGATCTTCCGGAAGGGCATGAAGCTGACCGACTGGCTGAACCGCATGGTGCACGTCCTACGTGTCCACAAGGCTCCACTTGGCCAGTGGGGCGACCTTGCCACGACGCGCCTTGAAGACAAACTCTTCGAGTATGTGGTCAAGGAGTGGACCGCGCAGCAGCCGCACCTTGAGTGGCAACCCATGCCGTGGGAGGCCTTCTGCGCGATCATGCGCAAGAAGTGCACCCAACGTGAGGAGGCGCAGCGCGCCTTCCACAAGATCAAGGACTTTGAGGCAGCTGGGCAGCTTGCTCGAATCCTACTTGAGTGACTTCGCCGCACTCATGGAAGAAGTCAAAAGCTTCACCGAAGGCGATGGGACTCAGACCTTCAAGTACCCGGAGTGCATGCTGCTGGAGTACTTGCATGATGGTCTGGCCAGCAAGAAGCTGAAGGACAAGACCACCACGACAGCCATTGGCCAAGCTTGGACAAGCTGGATGGCATTGCGCGACCACATGAGCGAAGTGTATTCGGCGAACCCGAAGCACTACTCTGATGCACGGCCGAACGCATGGGCACAGCAATGCTGCGACATGTGCATGGACGCTGCAGGGGCTGGTGGATCAACTGGACAGCAAGGCGGGGCCAAGGGCAAGCAGCCTGCAAACCCTCCAGCCAAGAAGGCTGGTGGATACAAGGGTCCCAACAACAAGCGCAGCCGCGAGAATGACGAGCTGCAGGCGGCGCATGAGCGTCGCAACACATCCTTCCGCGAAGGGCTCTGCCACAAGTGCATGCAGTCGGGCCACTTTAGGACTCAGTACCCTTAGGCTGCTGGAGGTGGACAAGAGGCCGCGGCGTAAGCTGTAGCGGTAGCACCTCGTGGGGATGGTGTAGTAGGAGGCCGCAGACAGGGCTGTGGACAGGGTCGCGGTCGCGGCCATGGACCCGGCCGTGGTAACGGAGAGGGCCGTGGGGCGGGTTTTCCCCACCCCTAAGTGACGTCAGTGGGGACCACTGAGGGGTAAAACTAGATCACGAGTGTGGGTTCATGTTTTCAGATGAGGATGTTGAACAATTAGAGTTTGTGACGAGTTCAAATTTCTCTGTTGTCTTTTCTCCTCTTGTTGAACCGCATCCTACACTTGCTGACCGACATTGCCCACTAAACCTTGCATCTCCGGACGAGATGCATGATTGTACATGCTTAGTGGTGGCGACACCGACCACTGTGCAAGAGTTGTGTGACACAGTAATTGAAGCAAACACCCTCAAAGCAATGAGTTCAATCACATTTGCAGTACCCTTAGTTGACGATTTCGACCCAGTCAAATTTAAAGACTGGAAGGTGCTAGCCGAATTCACACGTGCCCACAAGATGTGGACTCGAGTGGGTGAATCATGGAAGTTGCGACGGCTGTCGTACAGATTCCGTGTTTATCACAAACGTGGCTTACCGTCGTCAAGTCTATTCACTCGGAAGAGTGGAGGCAACATGACGATGCAGTTCAAAGGATACATAGTTGGTGCTCCCGTGAACATACTGGCTGACACTGGACGAGACGACTCCTTTGTTAGCCTTGGCTTTACCCGACAGGTTGGCCTGAAGTACAAGCCATCGAATGGCGCAGTTGTTGTCGGTGACAACCGTACGGTACCCGTGATCGGTACTTGTAAAGCGAAAATTTGCATTCAAGGGTACACACAGAGTGTCACGTTGAAGGTACTCAACCTTCTTGACCCGTTTGACGTGGTGCTAGGCGATCCCTGGCTTCGTGACAACAAGGCTCTAATGTGCTTAGAATCAAAGCGTTTGATCCTCCGAAAAGGACAACGTCGCTTTACGTTAATTCCGAGTACGGAATCATCACCGACCCGACTCAAAGTCCATGTAGGTCAAGAGACGTATTCGACAAGGTTGTCGATACTTCTTGGCTCAGCTGCAGAAAGTGGAGGACGAAGTGACGGAAGACACGCCACAAGAGATCAGATCTCTATTGGTGGAGTTCTCAGATGTGTTCCAAGACCCACCGGCTGGGCTTCCACTAGAAAGACACATGGGCCACATGATTCCTCTGCAACCGGAGGCGACTCCTCCGTTCAGACCCATTGTATCGCCTTCGTCCAACAGAAAGGCGAGAGGCCGAACGCCAAATCAAAGAGTACCTTGCAAAAGGGTGGATCGAGCCCAGTAGCTTACCGTACGGTGCGCCGATCCTTTTTGTGAACAAGAAAGACGGTGGTTTATGCATGTGCGTGGATTACCGAGCGTTGAACAAGCTGACGGTGAAAAATCGATTCCCCTTACCGCGGATTGAGGACCTTTTTGACCAACTCCAAGGCTCAAAAAATTTTTCGTCCTTGGATTTGTCTCAAGGGTACCATCAAATCGGCATCACGGAAGATGATGTACCCAAAACCACGTTTCGAATGCACATGGGACACTATCAGTTCCGAGTGTTATGCTTCAGGCTTACAAATCTCCCGGCAACCTTCCAAGGAGAAATGAACCGAACGTTTGCCAAGCAACTCGAACAGTTCATCTTGGTTTACCTGGATGACATCCTGGTTTTCTCCAAATCAATGGAAGAGCACATAGAATATCTACACGAAGTTCTCGCAATCCTTCGGGAACAGAAGTTCTATGCGAAAGTGAGCAAGTGCAAGTTTGCACAAGACGAGCTCGAATACCTTGGACACATCATCGGCAAGGACGACATCCGTGTCGACCCACGAAAGGTCCAAGCCGTTATGGATTGGCCACGCCCGGAAAATGTTGGGCAGATTCGGTCTTTCTTCTGCCTTGCAAATTACTTTCGACGGTTTATGCAAGGGTATTCAACCCTGGTAGCACCGCTAACCAGGCTCACGCGAAAAGACGTGCATTGGGAATGGACATCTGATTGCGAGAACGCTTTTCTCAAGGTCAAAGAGCTTCTCTCCACAGCGCCTGTCCTAGCTTTTTCGGATCAATCGCAATCGTGGGAGGTTCGATGTGATGCGTCGGTAGTAGGACTTGGAGCCGTCCTCATACAGAACGGTCACCCTGTTGCGTATGAGAGCCGGAAGCTCATCCCCGCGGAAACGCGGTAGACCACTGGGAATCAAGAGCTCCTTACGGTAGTACACGCTTTCAAGATGTGGCGTTGCTACCTCGAGGGTGCTGAAGGGGGTGTGACGGTCGTGACCGACCATAATCCAGTGGTGTTTTTCCAAACGCAACCGAACCTGTCAAGACGACAGGCACGTAGGAGCGAATACCTGAGTCGATTCTCGTTCAAATGGGAATATCGGCCAGGACGTATCAATGTGGCCGACCCACTAAGCCGACAGCCTGTGGAAATTAAAGCAACCACCGAGGTCAGTGGGTGTTTTATGGCCATTGCAATAGCAATCATACAATCACCAGATCCCCCTACACCTCTACGGCAACCACCACGAGAGATTATCCATTACAACGGTTTTATAAACAGGATCCGGATGGGATACTGTGTGGATTCTTGGTTTCAAGACTCTCAAAATCTGGACAAGTACGGCTTGGTGGAGGCCGCAGGAATCTTCTGGCATGGAGAACAAGTTGTTGTGCCAAACTCGGGAAACCTTCGAGCAAAGGTTATCTCCCAATTTCACAGGCCGCCGGTCGCAGGTCATGTGGGACCCGAAAAGANTCCCCCTACACCTCTACGGCAACCACCACGAGAGATTATCCATTACAACGGTTTTATAAACAGGATCCGGATGGGATACTGTGTGGATTCTTGGTTTCAAGACTCTCAAAATCTGGACAAGTACGGCTTGGTGGAGGCCGCAGGAATCTTCTGGCATGGAGAACAAGTTGTTGTGCCAAACTCGGGAAACCTTCGAGCAAAGGTTATCTCCCAATTTCACAGGCCGCCGGTCGCAGGTCATGTGGGACCCGAAAAGACCGGACAGGCACTCTCGGACCACTATTGGTGGCCAGGGTGGAGTGTCGATGTCCGTAAGTTTTGCATGACATGTGACCCATGTCTTCGGAATAAGGCTAGTAACAAGAAGCCTGCTGGACTCCTCCAACAGCTCCCCATTCCTGGGACTCCATGGGAGTGCGTCAGCATGGACTTCATTACTGGTCTTTCAGACACAGCCCGTGGCCATGATGCAATACTAGTGGTTGTGGATCTTTTGACGAAGATGACACACTTCATTCCTACAACCATTGACGTAAATGCAGAGGAGACCGCTCGTCTCTTCTTTGAGGGTGTCGTAAAGTACCACGGCTTGCCGTTGTGCATTATCTCCGATCGAGAAAAAAAAATGCTAGTAAGTTCTGGCAAAAGATGCACGAATACTTTGGCAGTGATTCGTAAATGTCGACAACATTTCACCCTCAAACTGACGGACAAACAGAGTGCATGAATCGCACTCTAGAGCAGATGCTCCGCATGTACGTGGACCCTACCATGCATGATTGGGACGAGTTCCTAGAACCGGCAGAGTTCGCGATGAACAACTCGGTGAACGAGTCCACACAGTTCACACCGTTCGTGTTGAACAGTGGTCGGCATCCAATGGTACCCTCTTCATTGGTGAAGAGTGGGAGAATAGGAGGGCAGGTCCCTTCTGCTCAAGCCTTTGCCGAGCGCATCGACTCCTTGTTACAAGAGGCGAAGGGTCACCTTCAAGCAGCTCGGCAGCGACAAAAGGCATATGCCGACAAAGGTCGCCGATGGGTCTCGTTTGACATCAGTGACAAAGTGCTGCGTAGCACTAAAAACCTTCGGCTGAAGTCAGCAGGGGCAAGAAAACTTCTACCGAAGTGGATTGGTCCGTTTCCCATTGTGGCACGCATCGGGCCAGTGGCATACTGATTGCTACTTCCGCCGAGAATGAAGATACATGACGTATTTCATGTGAGTCTGCTGGCTCCATACAAGGCAGAAGGAACCGTTCAGCCACCGCCAGCAGTCCTGGCTGCCGACGGCCAATACGAGGTCCTTCGCCTACTCCAACACCGAGAGCGTACTCTTCGGTCGCGCGTTATCAGGGAGTACCTCGTTCATTGGACCGGTTGTGGACCTAAACATAATTCATGGGAGCCTGAACCTCGGTTGTCGAGAGGGGTGGTCAACGAGTACTGGAGCGAGCTTGCAGCTCGCACAGATTGACGCGTGGCAGGAGGTACCACCTGAACGCAGAAAAGTGAACAACATTCCGACAGGGCATCATTCATGGACAGCGACCATAGGAGGTTGGGGACGCCCAACATGGTTGTCGCACGGATGCTCCACCCTAAAGGGGGGAGGCCGCTAGCCGTGCTGACCTACAAGCTGTAGCTTAGGTCTAAGTACCATGCACGTGTTCATGTCTAGGTGGTGATTGAAATTATTGATTTTCTTTCACAATGTTGATGACTCACTGACTGACAATCCTACTTGTTGTTCATGAACCGGGACGGTTCATAACAAGTGGGAAGGAGTATAGCAGGAGGGCTGGTTCAGCCCTCCCACCTCGCTGAAGCGAGGAGTGGTTGCGCACCACCCCTCGCGTCAGCGAGGGCTGGCTGGCGGCCAGCACTTTGCTGGCCGCCGGCAAGCTCGCTGCCGGCCGGCTGGACGGCCGGCGGCCGGCCAAGTGACCGGCCGGCTACCGGCCGGCCAGCCACCAGCCGCCGATCGCGGCCTCAGCCCGATCGGCGGCTGAGAGGCCACGAGGGCCTTGAGGGCGAGGCCTCGTGGCCTCGTGCCCTCGCCCCCCCTTGCCCTCCTTGCAAACAAGCAACAGAGGATGAGGGATAGGGGGAGCGAGGGTGAGGTCGAAATAGTTGGCGCGAAAACGCCAGCATGCCTCGCACGCGACGATTTCATGCCAGAACGACACAACGTATATCGAAGTTCGTTTACGACGAACTTCGACATAAAACAAACAAAATAACTCATGCGAACACACGAGTTCGAGGTAAAAACCCCGGTTTGGGTCCCAAAACCAAGGGTTTGGTTAAAAACGGAAATGGGCCTCCGGAGATTCGAAATATTTGAGTCTCCCTGCTCTGGGTTGTTGATGACAATTGCCCCTCAGTCTTGCGAAGGGGGTAAGCCCCTGACCCGGACTGAGAATGCCATTCTACGAACTCCGACGACGATTTTAGAGCAGAAGCTGGAGACACGACCCCTTACAGATATAGATCGATCGATCTATATCTATATCTATATCTATATATCTATATCTATATCTATATCTATATCTATACCTATTCCTATATCTATATCCATATCTATACCTATACTTTTATCCATATCTATATCTATATCTATATCTATATCTATATCTATATCTATATCTATATCTATATCTATATCTATATCTATATCTATATCTATATCTATATCTATATCTATATCTATATCTATATCGATATCTATATCTATATCTATATCTAAATCTATATCTATATCTATATCTATATCTATAGCTATATCTATATCGATATCTTTATCTATATCTATATCTATATCTATATCTATAGCTATATCTATATCGATATCTTTATCTATATCTATATCTATATCTATATCTATAGCTATATCTATATCGATATCTTTATCTATATCTATATCTATATCTATATCTATAGCTATATCTATATCGATATCTTTATCTATATCTATATCTATATCTATATCTATAGCTATATCTATATCGATATCTTTATCTATATCTATATCTATATCTATATCTATAGCTATATCTATATCGATATCTTTATCTATATCTATATCTATATCTATATCTATAGCTATATCTATATCGATATCTTTATCTATATCTATATCTATATCTATATCTATAGCTATATCTATATCGATATCTTTATCTATATCTATATCTATATCTATATCTATAGCTATATCTATATCGATATCTTTATCTATATCTATATCTATATCTATATCTATAGCTATATCTATATCGATATCTTTATCTATATCTATATCTATATCTATATCTATAGCTATATCTATATCGATATCTTTATCTATATCTATATCTATATCTATATCTATAGCTATATCTATATCGATATCTTTATCTATATCTATATCTATATCTATATCTATAGCTATATCTATATCGATATCTTTATCTATATCTATATCTATATCTATATCTATAGCTATATCTATATCGATATCTTTATCTATATCTATATCTATATCTATATCTATAGCTATATCTATATCGATATCTTTATCTATATCTATATCTATATCTATATCTATAGCTATATCTATATCGATATCTTTATCTATATCTATATCTATATCTATATCTATAGCTATATCTATATCGATATCTTTATCTATATCTATATCTATATCTATATCTATAGCTATATCTATATCGATATCTTTATCTATATCTATATCTATATCTATATCTATAGCTATATCTATATCGATATCTTTATCTATATCTATATCTATATCTATATCTATAGCTATATCTATATCGATATCTTTATCTATATCTATATCTATATCTATATCTATAGCTATATCTATATCGATATCTTTATCTATATCTATATCTATATCTATATCTATAGCTATATCTATATCGATATCTTTATCTATATCTATATCTATATCTATATCTATAGCTATATCTATATCGATATCTTTATCTATATCTATATCTATATCTATATCTATAGCTATATCTATATCGATATCTTTATCTATATCTATATCTATATCTATATCTATAGCTATATCTATATCGATATCTTTATCTATATCTATATCTATATCTATATCTATAGCTATATCTATATCGATATCTTTATCTATATCTATATCTATATCTATATCTATAGCTATATCTATATCGATATCTTTATCTATATCTATATCTATATCTATATCTATAGCTATATCTATATCGATATCTTTATCTATATCTATATCTATATCTATATCTATAGCTATATCTATATCGATATCTTTATCTATATCTATATCTATATCTATATCTATAGCTATATCTATATCGATATCTTTATCTATATCTATATCTATATCTATATCTATAGCTATATCTATATCGATATCTTTATCTATATCTATATCTATATCTATATCTATAGCTATATCTATATCGATATCTTTATCTATATCTATATCTATATCTATATCTATAGCTATATCTATATCGATATCTTTATCTATATCTATATCTATATCTATATCTATAGCTATATCTATATCGATATCTTTATCTATATCTATATCTATATCTATATCTATAGCTATATCTATATCGATATCTTTATCTATATCTATATCTATATCTATATCTATAGCTATATCTATATCGATATCTTTATCTATATCTATATCTATATCTATATCTATAGCTATATCTATATCGATATCTTTATCTATATCTATATCTATATCTATATCTATAGCTATATCTATATCGATATCTTTATCTATATCTATATCTATATCTATATCTATAGCTATATCTATATCGATATCTTTATCTATATCTATATCTATATCTATATCTATAGCTATATCTATATCGATATCTTTATCTATATCTATATCTATATCTATATCTATAGCTATATCTATATCGATATCTTTATCTATATCTATATCTATATCTATATCTATAGCTATATCTATATCGATATCTTTATCTATATCTATATCTATATCTATATCTATAGCTATATCTATATCGATATCTTTATCTATATCTATATCTATATCTATATCTATAGCTATATCTATATCGATATCTTTATCTATATCTATATCTATATCTATATCTATAGCTATATCTATATCGATATCTTTATCTATATCTATATCTATATCTATATCTATAGCTATATCTATATCGATATCTTTATCTATATCTATATCTATATCTATATCTATAGCTATATCTATATCGATATCTTTATCTATATCTATATCTATATCTATATCTATAGCTATATCTATATCGATATCTTTATCTATATCTATATCTATATCTATATCTATAGCTATATCTATATCGATATCTTTATCTATATCTATATCTATATCTATATCTATAGCTATATCTATATCGATATCTTTATCTATATCTATATCTATATCTATATCTATAGCTATATCTATATCGATATCTTTATCTATATCTATATCTATATCTATATCTATAGCTATATCTATATCGATATCTTTATCTATATCTATATCTATATCTATATCTATAGCTATATCTATATCGATATCTTTATCTATATCTATATCTATATCTATATCTATAGCTATATCTATATCGATATCTTTATCTATATCTATATCTATATCTATATCTATAGCTATATCTATATCGATATCTTTATCTATATCTATATCTATATCTATATCTATAGCTATATCTATATCGATATCTTTATCTATATCTATATCTATATCTATATCTATAGCTATATCTATATCGATATCTTTATCTATATCTATATCTATATCTATATCTATAGCTATATCTATATCGATATCTTTATCTATATCTATATCTATATCTATATCTATAGCTATATCTATATCGATATCTTTATCTATATCTATATCTATATCTATATCTATAGCTATATCTATATCGATATCTTTATCTATATCTATATCTATATCTATATCTATAGCTATATCTATATCGATATCTTTATCTATATCTATATCTATATCTATATCTATAGCTATATCTATATCTATATCTATATCTATATCTATATCTATATCTATATGTATATCTATATCTATATCTATATCTATATCTATATCTATATCTATATCTATATCTATATCTATATCTATATCTATATCTATATCTATATCTATGTCTTTGTCTATGTCTGTGTCTATGTCTGTGTCTGTGTCTATGTCTATGTCTATGTCTATGTCTATGTCTATGTCTATGTCTATGTCTATGTATATGTCTATGTCTATGTCTATGTCTATGTCTATGTCTATGTCTATGTCTATGTCTGTCTATGTCTATTTCTATGTCTATGTCTATGTCTATATCAATATCCATATCTATATCTATATCTATATCTACATCCTGGCCACCCGCTCTCCCTTGCGCTCGGCAACGCCGCCACTCGCTCACAGCGCCTCCCTCTTCCCTCAACCCCAGGCCACCTAACTTGGTCCACTAGGTCAGGAGGCCAAGGAGAGGGAGTGGGCCAATTCTCAGGCCAGGAGACCCAGCCACGTGGACGTCCCACGTGGCTAGTCGACGGCGGCTCGGGGCCCACGTGGAGGCTACATTGGACCCAATAGGGCACCATTCGTCACGAGACAGGGGGCGTTGGAAATGCGCGTGCAAGGCGCACACGTGGCAGCAAGCCGCACCTAAAACGGCGCATCCACATGGCAGCGCCATGTGGATTGGCCGCCATGGTGGCCGATTGCAATCCCGAGGCGCGCACACTCATCTCTGCACCAAAAAATCCGTTTCAACGTCAGGCGTGGAGGGCAGGAGCAGACGAGCACGATGGTACCCTCCCCGCCCGATTTGGTGGACACCACGTGGCGCATTGTGGCGCCACGTGGCGGGTGTGTTTCACGGAGTTATAGGCGACTACAGGGACGGAGGGGGGAGGGTGTTGCCGGCGGGTCCTTGTCGTCCAGGGACGGGCAACCGGCGGGCAGTGGTCAGACGACAGCCTCCCAAACGGCTGGGTAGCCCGGCCGGCAAACCCGTCGATGCCCTGGTCACGGCAGCCGGAACCCCCGCCAGTCCGTATCGTCGAGATTAACGAGATGGAGGGCGAGGGCCCGCAGTCCATCGTACCGGCCGGCAAGAGAGAGGAGAGTCTGGTGGCTGTCGATGGAGATGGTCCACCGGCCGATGGAAACGACGCCGATGGACCGACCACTCGATTGCGACGGACAGGATTGTGGGGAATCGGGGCAAAACAGAAAAGGCATGACAACGGACCTTGCCATGGCTATATCGATGTCAAACAACAGGCGATGGGACCAGATGGGCATGGACCGGCGGAGGAGAGGGAAAATAATCGACGTCGGCGGACAGAGCGGCCCCCAAGGATACCGGACAGTTGGGAGTACCGCAGCGGATGGGCCTGCAAGCATAGACGGCGGACTGCGAACCTCAGGACGAAAAATGCGGTAAGGCGACGCAGGGGTAGCAAAGACCGGGACCCGTCCTCCCCTCGGGAGCGGTACAGGACGGTAGCGAGTGGCTCACCAGACGAGACCTCACAGGCACGGAAAGCACTGACCGGTACCGTACCACCGTGCATACGAACACCACCAGAGGAGCGGCCAACGTCAGGGTGGAAGCGTCTCACGGGGGACGCACCGCCATCGTTGCAGTCAGGGCTGACGTCAGCAGCCCAGCGGTACGTTCAGCTAGCACTTGCATTATGGACGGGAGACGCGCCACACAACAAGTGGGAGCTGCCGCAGGGCGTCGGAGGCAGGAGCGGGGCGGCAGAGGCAGACGCAGGGGCAATGGAGGTCGAGGAGGAGACGGCGGGCGGGACCGACATTTTGAGCGTCGCGAGGGGAGGCACGACCTGGGAGGGGAGCAGGGGGGACGCCGGGGGGAGGGGGGCCCTAATGAGGACGACCGGGGCAACCCCCCTCCCGGGTTCGGGGTCGCAAGACTGGCCCCTTCAACTCGTTGCATGGGAGGCGGGGGTCCGGGTGACGGCCAGCATACGGGCGGTGGCCTCCTGGGCGATGGGGAAATGGGCGGGATGGGGCCAGTGGGTGCAGGAACAGCAGCAGCACCACCAACAGAGACGCCCGCAACAGCACCGCCAACAGCACATGCGGCCCCAACAATGCCTGCAGCAGTCGCAGCAACAGGAACAGGTGCAGCAAGAGTATCCGGAGCTGGATCAGGAACCCCACCCGCGACAGCAACACCCCCCGCCCCAACGACACCCGCAGCAGTAGTAGCAAGGGGAGCAGGTGCAACAGCAGCAACAAGGGCCAGCCCTGCGACGATCACAGCTGCCACACGCCGGAGGAGGGCAGCAACATCAACTCGGACAGGTGGGCTAGCCCCTGGGCCCGTTGCGGGCGCAGCAGCAGCAGCAGCAGCAGCACCACAACAGTAGCAATAGCAGCAGCAGCAACAGCAGCATCAGCGCAATAGCAGCAGCAGCAGCAGCTCCACAGCAGCAACAGCAGCAACAGCAACAGCAGCGGCGGGATCAGCCATTATACCTTGGGGGCCCCCAGCAGAGGCAGCAGCCCAGGGAGCGGGTAGATCAGCCACAACAGCAGCAATAGCAGTAGCAGCAGCAGTAGCAATGGCAGCAGCAACAGCAGCAGCAGCAGCAGCACCACAACAGCAGCAACAGCAGCAGCAGCAGCAGCATCAGCGCAGCAACAGCAGCAGCAGCAACACCACNAACAGCAGCGGCGGGATCAGCCATTATACCTTGGGGGCCCCCAGCAGAGGCAGCAGCCCAGGGAGCGGGTAGATCAGCCACAACAGCAGCAATAGCAGTAGCAGCAGCAGTAGCAATGGCAGCAGCAACAGCAGCAGCAGCAGCAGCACCACAACAGCAGCAACAGCAGCAGCAGCAGCAGCATCAGCGCAGCAACAGCAGCAGCAGCAACACCACAGCAGCAGCAGCAACAGCAGCGGAGGCGGGATCAGCCCCTACACCTCAGGGGCCCCCAGCAGCGGCAGCAGCCAAGGGAGCCGGTGGATCGGCAGCAACAGCAGCAACAGCACCCGAAGCGGCATACGCAGCAGTACCCGCAGCAGCAGGGGCAACAGGGGCGGGAGGGGCAGCAAGGGCAGTGGGAGCAGCAGGGGTAGGCAGGCCAACCGACGGGACGGCTACAGCAGCAGGAGCAACAGAAGCAGCAGGGATGGGAGGGGCGGCTGGGACAGCGGGGGCTCCAAGGGCAGCAGCAGCAACGGGGGCTACACCTAAGCACGGGGCTCAGGCAGCAGGGGCAGCAGGGACAGAGGGGGGAGCAAGGGCACCAGGGACAGCATCAGCAGGAGCACCAGAGGCAGCAGGCGCAGAGGGGACAACAGGGGCAGCAGGGACTGCTATATCAGGGGCAGCAGCCGCAGCGGCAGGAGCAGGTTGGACAACAAGGGGGGCAACAGGGGGGGCCGCAGGGGCAGCAACAGCAAGCGGGAATACAATAGCAGCCGTGCCCGCCACAACCGCAACCACCAACGGGGGGGGGGGACACCAGCAGCAGTGGCAGCTGACCCCACTGCGGCCTCTTCCATTGAGTCAGTGGCAGGAGGAGCGAGAGACTGGGCGGGAGCCGGGCCGTGTGATGGGGTGGACGCAGCACCTGGAGAGTGGGCGGCAGCGCGGGAATGGGCAGCAGTGCTTAGAGTAGCAGGTGGAGCAGCAGGAGGGACCGAGCCAGGAGCCGCACCCCATGGGACCAACGCAGCAGCGGCAGCAGCAGCAGCAGCGGCAGCAGCAGCGGCAGGACTCACTGGCCCTGAGAGAATGTGGGCAACAACGGTGGGTACAGCGGTGGGGGCCGCAGCCGGGGAAGGGGCAGGGGCTGTCGCCCGTGGAGCTGACGTCGCAGCCGCAGGAGCAGCAGCAGCTGCAGTTGCGAGTGTAGGAGTCTCAGCTACAGCACCCCTGCCCCCCGGGACAGCAGTGGCTGCTAGGAGGGCCGGAGGAGTGGCAGCGACAACAACAGCAGCAGCAGTATTCCACTATGGGGGAACCGTTGCAGCAGCAGCAGCTGTAACAGCAGGCACAGCGGCGGCAGCGGCAGTTGCAGGAGGATCAGCAGCAGCCGCAAGAGAGACAACGAGGGCTGGTATTGGCGCCACCAGGGCACCAGCGAGATCTTATATTACGAGCGTCTATGCAGGTACAGGGGGGGAGAGGACGGACCACCAGGCGGGACAGGAGCCAGGGCCCCCACCCCTGGAGCTGGAGCAGTGGCAGCGGTAGCAGGTATCCCGAGGGCAGCCGGGGGAGGAGCAGGAGGAGGACAAGCGACGGGGGCAGCCCCACAACCGGGAGGGGGGACGAGGGCAGGACTTGGTTGGAGGCCCTTCCAGGATGGGGAGGCAGCTAGAGGGTGGGTTGCGGGAGGAGCAGTGGTGGGGGCAGGGCGAGGAGGGACAGCAGCAGGAGGGGCCGTGGCAGGACTGGATGCACACCTGGGGGGGACGGATCCTACAGTGGCGGCGGGAGGAGAGGGCACAACAGCAGCGTCAGCAGCACGGACGTGGGTTCAAGAGAGGAGGATGGCGGGTGGCGTGCCGGGGCCGGACCTCTGGCGGGCACTCGCAGCGAGGCGGGCGGGCAGGACTCACCCCACGGAGCAGACACAGGGGACGGTCGGGGAGGGAGGGCGCGACACACGGACCGGAGACAGGCCAGCCACCGATACAGGGGGGGCATACACCCCCCACCCGGACCGACGTGGACCAGATACATCAGGGCTCCCCAGGGAGGCCAGGGGAGCGGGAGAGGGGAGGCGGGGGGACGGAGGCCGAGGAGAGGGGGAGGCGGCGGGGGGGGGGACGCAGGAGGGGACCCGGGTGGAGGCCCAGGGCACCTGGGGCTACGGCGGGTCCAGTGGGACGCCCACGAGGCGGCAACCATCATCACCACGGCGAGTTGGATCGTCTGGGAGACGGAGCGGGCGACGGGTACTACAGAGGGGGCCTGTGATAGCATGGAGGACGAGTGGGCGACGACCTGGGAGGACGCCCACGACCGCATCCGACGCGTAGCGAGTGACCCATCCGCGGTTGACCGAGGGGCGNGGGGGGGGGGACGCAGGAGGGGACCCGGGTGGAGGCCCAGGGCACCTGGGGCTACGGCGGGTCCAGTGGGACGCCCACGAGGCGGCAACCATCATCACCACGGCGAGTTGGATCGTCTGGGAGACGGAGCGGGCGACGGGCACTGCGGAGGGGGCCTGCGACATCATGGAGGATGAGTGGGCGACGACCAGGGAGGACGCCCACGACCGCATCCGACGCGCAGCGAGAGACCCATCCGCGGTTGACCGAGGGGTGTGGTGCGGAGGGGGGAGAGGCTTCCCCCCGCCGTGGCCGATGCCCCGCCCGTGGGAGGAGGAGCACCACCAGGCCCTCCAGTCCTTCTGGGGGGCGGCCCGGCGGGCGGAGGACATCGACCGGAGGGGCCGCAGCCTGCAGCCGGACACCCCTCGAGACAACCTCCACTTGGGGGTACTGGGCCTCCTCGTGGAAGCACAGCTTGTGGCCGGCGAGCTGGAGAGCACCACGGCCAGGGCGGCAGTGGCGGTGGGCAGGGTGGTCCGGACGTCCGCACACCTCCTCGGGGGGCCCTCCTCGCTCGTCTCGCCGCCGGGACGGGGACGCGAGCGACCCAGAGGACTAGGGGGCCCAGTCGACCCTGTCTCAGGCCGCCTCTACGGACCGGCGGTGGCCTTGGCAAAGGCCATGGGGGAGGCAGAGGCGGGGACCAGGACAGCGGCCATCCTCCTCCATCTGGGGCGCCTGGCGTGGACGCTGGCTGAGACCGCCTGGCGAGCGTTGTGGGGAGGATGGGACTGCATCCAGAGGGCAGCCTCTGCGGCGAACCGGGTCCAGCGAGCGGCAAGAGCAGCTGCGACAGCAGCGGCAGAGAGCGGGGCGGCAGCCGAGGCGGCCACACGTTTCATCTTGGGGCAGGAGGACCAGGCGGCAGGACCGGGAGGAGAGCAGGAGCGCCTGGGAGTCAGCGTGACAGCTGACGCAGCAGTATTCGCATCAACACGGGGCCCGAGCGCGACAGCGCTGGCACGCCATGCCCTCCTGGCCATCGTGGAGTTCCGAGGAGGAGGGGCCCAAACTGGACTGGATAGGCGGAGCATCAGACAGCCCGCCAGAGAGGTGCTCTAGAGCGCCTACTTGGCGATCGGCGCCGCGGGGGTGGCGGTGGCGCGAGCTCGGACGGAGGCGGCAGAGCTGGTGCGAGTGGCTGACGAGGTGGCGGGACCCTTGGGGGAGCGCGAGCCAGACAGAGCGTTCCGTCCCTCCACCCGATGGCAGGCAGAGCCGGCACACCGAGTCCCCCCACCTGGCCCCCTCCCTGGCGCAGTGGTGCCTACGCAGGGGGCCAGAGCAGACGAGGTCGCGCGAGCAGCCCAGACAGTGGACACCGCATTGTCTGCGGCTCGGGCCATGGGGCAGCTCATTTGGCAGGATCCCGCGGCGGACAGTGAGGACTCGGTCGAGGACGACGAGGGAGAGGGATCACCTCGAGGGACCGTGTGGGACCGACTGGGGCCTTGGGCAGGAGAGGGGCGGATGGACATCGGGAGAGGGGGGGAGCGACGGCGAGCTAGACGATGGGTGGCACTCCCCATGCGACGAGCGGCTAGAGTGGCAGAGAGGGCAGGGGAGGAGACCCGGCACGCCCTGGAGGCGGTGCGGGGGCTATCACTGGCCGTCATTGACACAGAGATGTGGGAGGAGCGCACGCGTGCAGAGCAGACCGCCCTCATCGCAGCAGCGGGGGGAGGGGTTGCGGCTCCGCCCACAGCCACAGCTACAACGGCCGCCTCAGCTCGAGCGGCTTCCCGTTCGCTGGCGGAGGGATACACGCGAGCTAACATTGCAGCCACCGAGGCCCTCTCGGATGCCGTGGCAGCGAGTGTTACACTGGTGGCCCTCACTGGCGCACTCCGCGCAGCCGCGCAGGCCACCATTGCGGCCCTTGCAGTGGCAGCAGCGGTGGCTGCTGCAGGGCGCCGAGGCCGTCCAGAGCAGGCACGCTGGATCCTTGGCTCCGCTAGGTGGGTGGCAGGGGATGGGGGGAGTTCGCTTGCCTGGTCGGCCAGACTGCCGGCAGCGGAGGCGACGTGTGGCAGCAGAGGCAGGCTTCGTTGTTGGCGGAGCTAGAGGCGGCGTGGGGACGGGCCCACCAGGACACGAGAGCGAGGATACGGGGCCTTTTCCTGCGCTACGACGAGTTGGTCAGGGAGCGGATGGAGGAGATGCGGAGTCGCACGGAGGACCTCAGACAGGCGGTGGGGCAGGTGGAGCAGGCCCAGAGGGGGGGCGACCCCCGTATTGAGCACCTCTGCCAGGAGGCACTTCGAGTCCGGGAGCTCTTTCACGAGGAGAGCAGGGCGAGGGCAAAGGAGGGTCAGAGAGTGTGGGCGATGACGGCAGCACTGGAGCAGGCGCGGGCACAGATGGAGACTGGAGTGGCGGCGACACTGGGGGACCACCAGAGGGAGCTGACGACTACGGCGGGGGTGGTGGCGGCTCAGGGAATAGCCTGGCGGACAGATCGGGAGTGGCTTAGGGGACTCGTGGACCGGGTGGCCCGCCTAGAGAGGGCCCAGGAGGGGGGACCGGAGGATATGGACACGGGGGGACTGGACGCCACGCCTAGAGGGACATCGGACGGCGGGGGGGGGAGGGGGGAGAGAGGCACCGACACCCAGCCCGGACCCCACCGTGGGGCGTACGGGGGACAGGACAGTGGAGCGAGGGACAGGGGACCGGAGAGAGGAGGGAGGAGAGAGGAGCAAGGAGGGCAGCACTCAGAGCGAGTGTGGGACTTGCGGGTCTGCAGCGACGGAGTGGACCCTGTCGACCTGGAGAGCGGGGGCGGAGCGGGAGGCGGCGTCATCGACATGCGGGGTGCAGGCGGGCCAGGGGGAGAGGTCACGGCGGAGGCGGAGGAGGAGGCGCCCACGCCCCTCCAAGCGCGTGCGGGGGAGGATCCGGCGGGAGGCCGTCCTGGCGCACTTGGAGGGGGTGATGGGACGGCAGGAGCGGGAGGGAGAGGGTGGAGGGCGTGAGCCGCACAGCGCACCAGCTGGAGTCGGGGGATC